>JAYKKM010000220.1:0-196677 GCA_035772405.1 Chrysogorgia sp. JL179-B06
CAAGACAAGACAACTTGTCAAGACGAGGCAAGACAAGACAAGACCAGACAACTTTTCAAGTCAAGACAACTTGTCAAGACAAGACAAGACAAGACAAGACAAGTCAACTTGTCAAGACAAGACAAGAAAAGACAAGACAAGACAAGACAAGACAAGACAAGACAACTTGTCAAGACAAGACAAGGCAAGACAAGATAAGACAACTTGTCAAGACAAGCCAAGACAAGACAAGACAAGACAAGACAAGACAAGACAAGACAAGACAAGACAAGACAAGACAAGACAAGACAACTTGTCAAGACAAGACAAGAGAAGACAAGACAACTTGTCAAGACAAGACAAGACAAGACAAGACAACTTGTCAAGACAAGACAACTTGTCAAGACAAGACAACTTTTCAAGACAAGACAACTTGTCAAGACAAGACAAGACAAGATAAGACAACTTGTCAAGACAAGACAAGACAAGACAAGACAAGACAAGACAAGGCAAGACAAGACAACTTGTCAAGACAAGACAAGACGAGACAAGACAAGACAAGACAAGACAACTTTTCAAGACAAGACAACTTGTCAAGACAAGACAAGACAATATAAGACAAATTGTCAAGACAAGACAAGACAAGACAAGACAATTTGTCAAGACAAGATAAGAAAAGACAAGACAACTTGTCAAGACAAGACAAGACAAGAGAAGACGAGACAAGACAAGACAAGGCAAGACAAGACAACTTTTCAAGACAAGACAACTTGTCAAGACAAGACAAGACAATATAAGACAACTTGTCAAGACAAGACAAGACAAGACAAGACAAACCAAAGCAAAACAAAACAAAACAAAACAAAACAAAACAAAACAAAACAAAACAAGACAAGACAAGACAAGACAAGACAACTTGTCAAGACACGACAAGACAAGACAAGACAACTTCTCAAGACAAGACAGCTTGTCCAGACTATACAACTTTTCAAGACAAGACAACTAGTCAAGACAAGACTAGACAAGAAAAGACAAGATAAGACAACTTGTCAAGACAAGACAAGACAAGACAAGACAACTTGTCAAGACAAGACAAGACAATATAAGACAATGTTTTAAGACAAGACAAGACAAGACAACTTGTCAAGACAAGACAAGACAAGACAAGACAAGACAAGACAAGACAAGACAAGACAAGTCAAGACAAGACAACTTTTCAAGACAAGACAACTTGTCAAGACAAGACAAGACAAGACAAGACAACTTGTCAAGACAAGACAACACAACACAAGACAAGACAAGACAAGACAAGACAAGACAAGACAAGACAAGACAAGACAAGACAAGACAAGACAAGACAAGTCAAGACAAGACAAGACAACTTGTCAAGACAAGACAAGACAAGACAACTTGTCAAGACAAGACAACTTGTCAAGACAAGACAACTTGTCAAGACAAGACAACTTATCAAGACAAGACAACTTGTCAAGACAAGACAACTTGTCAAGACAAAAAAAGACAAGACAAAACAAAACAAAACAAAACAAGACAACACAACACAAGACAAGACAATACAAGACAAGACAAGACAATTTGTCAAGACAAGACAAGACAACTTCTCAAGACAAGACAAGACAAAACAACTTGTCAAGACAAGACAACTTTTCAAGACAAGACAACTTGTCAAGACATGACAAGATAAGACAACTTGTCAAGACAAGACAAGGCAAGACAAGACAAGACAACTTGTCAAGACAAGACAAGACAAGACAAGACAAGACACGACGAGACAAGACAAGACAAGACAACTTGTCAAGACAAGACAACTTGTCAAGACAAGACAAGAGAAGACAAGACAACTTGTCAAGACAAAACAAGACAAGACAACTTGTCAAGACAAGACAAGACAAGACAAGACAACTTGTCTTACAAGACAAGACAAGACAAGACAAGACAAGACAAGACAAGACAAGACAAGACAAGACAAGACAACTTGTCAAGACAAGACAACTTGTCAAGACAAGACAAGACAAGACAAGACAACTTGTCAAGACAAGACAAGACAAGACAAGACAACTTGTCAAGACAAGACAACTTGTCAAGACAAGACAACTTTTCAAGACAAGACAACTTGTCAAGACAAGACAAGACAAGACAAGTCAAGACAAGACAAGACAACTTGTCAAGACAAGACAACTTGTCAAGACAAGACAAGACAAGACAAGACAAGACAAGACAACTTGTCAAGACAAGACAAGACAAGACAAGACAACTTGTCAAGACAAGACAACTTGTCAAGACAAGACAACTTTTCAAGACAAGACAACTTGTCAAGACAAGACAAGACAAGACAACTTGTCAAGACAAGACAAGACAACTTGTCAAGACAAGACAACTTGTCAAGACAAGACAAGACAAGACGAGACAAGACAAGACAAGACAAGACAACTTTTCAAGACAAGACAACTTGTCAAGACAAGACAAAACAATATAAGACAACTTTTCACGACAAGACAAGACAAGACAATTTGTCAAGACAAGACAAGACAACTTGTCCTGACAAGACAAGACAAGACAATACAAGACAACTTTTCAAGTCAAGACAACTTGTCAAGACAAGACAAGACAAGACAACTTGTCAAGACAAGACAAGACAAGACAAGACAACTTGTCAAGACAAGACAGCTTGTCAAGACAATACAACTTTTCAAGACAAGACAACTAGTCAAGACAAGACTAGACAAGAAAAGACAAGATAAGACAACTTGTCAAGACAAGACAAGACAAGACAAGACAACTTGTCAAGACAAGACAAGACAAGAGAAGACGAGAGAAGACGAGAGAAGACAAGACAAGTGAAGATGAGATAACTTTTCAAGACAAGACAACTTGTCAAGACAAGACAAGACAAGAGAAGACGAGAGAAGACGAGAGAAGACAAGACAAGTGAAGATGAGATAACTTTTCAAGACAAGACAACTTGTCAAGACAAGACAAGACAATATAAGACAACTTGTCAAGACAAGACAAGACAACACAAGACAAGACAACACAACACAACACAACACAACACAACACAAGACAAGACAATACAAGACAAGACAAGACAATTTGTCAAGACAAGACAAGACAACTTCTCAAGACAAGACAAGACAAAACAACTTGTCAAGATAAGACAACTTATCAAGACAAGACAACTTGTCAAGACAAGACAACTTATCAAGACAATATAACTTGTCAAGACAAGACAACTTGTCAAGACAAAAAAAGACAAGACAAAACAAAACAAAACAAAACAAGACAAGACAAGACAAGACAAGACAAGACAAGACAACTTCTCAACACACGACAAGACAAGACAAGCTAGAAAACTTGTCAAGACAAGACAACTTGTCAAGACAAGACAACTTTTCAAGACAAGACAACTTGTCAAGACATGACAAGATAAGACAACTTGTCAAGACAAGACAAGGCAAGACAAGACAAGACAACTTGTCAAGACAAGACAAGACAAGACAAGACAAGACAAGACAAGACAAGACAAGACACGACGAGACAAGACAAGACAAGACAACTTTTCAAGACAAGACAACTTGTCAAGACAAGACAAGAGAATATAAGACAACTCGTCAAGACAAAACAAGACAAGACAATTTGTCAAGACAAGACAAGACAAGACAACTTGTCTTACAAGCCAAGACAAGGCAAGACAAGACAAGACAAGACAAGACGAGACAAGACAAGACAAGACAACTTGTCAAGACAAGACAACTTGTCAAGACAAGACAAGAGAAGACAAGAGAACTTGTCAAGACACGACAAGACAAGACAAGAAAACTTGTCAAGACAAGACAACTTTTCAAGACAAGACAACTTGTCAAGACAAGACAAGACAAGATAAGACAACTTGTCAAGACAAGACAAGACAACTTGTCAAGACAAGATAAGGCGAGACAAGACAAGAGAAGACAAGGCAAGACAAGGCAAGACAAGGCAAGACAAGACAACTTGTCAAGACAAGACAAGGCAAGACAAGAGAAGACAACTTGTCAAGACAAATCAAGACAAGACAAGACAAGACAAAACAAAACAAAACAAAACAAAACAAGACAAGACAAGACAAGACAACTTGTCAAGTCACGACAAGACAAGACAAGACAACTTGTCAAGACCAGACAACTTGTCAAGACAAGAAAAGGCAATACAAGATGAGACAACTTGTCAAGACAAGCCAAGACAAGACAAGTCAAGACAATACAAGACAAGACAACTTGTCAAGACACGACAAGAGAAGACAAGACAACTTTCCAGACACGACAAGACAAGACAAGAAAACTTGTCAAGACAAGACAACTTGTCAAGACAAGATAACTTTTCAAGACAAGACAACTTGTCAGGACAAGACAAGACGTACAAGATAAGACAACTTGTCAAGACAAGACAAGACAAGGCAAGACAAGGCAAGACAAGGCAAGACAAGGCAAGACAAGGCAAGACAAGGCAACACAAGACAACTTGTCAAGACAAGACAAGACAAGACAAGACGAGTCAAGACAAGACAAAACAAGACAACTTTTCAAGACAAGACAACTTGTCAAGACAAGACAAGACAATATAAGACAAATTGTCAAGACAAGACAAGACAAGACAAGACAATTTGTGAAGACAAGATAAGAAAAGACAAGACAACTTGTCAAGACAAGACAAGACAAGAGAAGACGAGACAAGATAAGACAAGACAACTTTTCAAGACAAGACAACTTGTCAAGACAAGACAAGACAAGACAATGTAAGACAACTTGTCAAGACAAGACAAGGCAACAGATTTTGTCAACACAAGACAAGACAAGACAAGACAACTTGTCAAGACAAGACAACTTGTCAAGACAAGACAACTTGTCACAACAAGACAAGACAACTTGTCAAGACAAGACAAGACAAGACAACTTATCAAGACAAGACAAGACAACTTGTCAAGACAAGACAAGACGAGGCAAGACAATACAAGTCAAGGCAAGACAAGGCAAGACAATTTTTCAAGACAAGACAACTTGTCAAGACAAGACAAGGCAAGACAAGATAAGACAACTTGTCAAGACAAGCCAAGACAAAACAAGACAAAACAAAACAAGACAAGACAAGACAAGACAAGACAAGACAAGACAACTTGTTCGACACGACAAGACAAGACAAGTCAACTTGTCAAGACAATACTGCTTGTCAAGACAAGACAACTTTTCAAGACAAGACAACTTGTCAAGACAAGACAAAACAAGACAAGACAAGACAAGATAAGACAACTTGTCAAGACAAGACAAGACAAGACAACTTTTCAAGACAAGACAACTTGTCAAGACAAGACAAGACAATATAAGACAACTTGTCAAGACAAGACAAGACAAGACAAGACAATACAAGACAAGACAAGAAAAGACAATTTGTCAAGACAAGACAAGACAAGACAACTTGTCAAGACGAGGCAAGACAAGACAATACCAGACAACTTTTCTAGTCAAGACAACTTGTCAAGACATGACAAGACAAGACAAGTTGTCAAGACAAGACAAGACAACTTATCAAGACAAGACAAGACAACTTGTCAAGACAAGACAAGACGAGACAAGATAAGACAAGACAAGGCAAGACAAGACAAGGCAAGACAAGACAACTTTTCAAGACAAGACAACTTGTCAAGACAAGACTAGGCAAGACAACATAAGACAACTTGTCAAGACAAGCCAAGACAAGACAAGACAAAATAAAACAAAACAAAACAAAACAAAACAAAACAAAACAAAACAAAACAAAACAAAACAAAACAAAACAAAACAAAACAAAACAAAACAAAACAAGACAAGACAAGACAAGACAACTTGTCAAGACACGACAAGACAAGACAACTTGTCAAGACAAGATAACTTGTCAAGACAAGATAACTTGTCAAGACAAGACAAGATAAGACAACTTGTCAAGACAAGACAAGACAAGACAAGACAAGACAAGACAAGACAAGACAAGACAAAACAAGACAAGACAAGACAACTTTTCAAGACAAGACAACTTGTCAAGACAAGACAAGACTAGACAAGAAAAGACAACTTGTCAAGACAAGACAAGACAAGACAACTTGTCAAGACTAGGCAAGACAAGACAATACCAGAAAACTTTTCAAGTCAAGACAACTTGTCAAGACAAGACAAGACAAGACGAGACAAGACAAGACAAGACAACTTTTCAAGACAAGACAACTTGTCAAGACAAGACAACACAATATAAGACAACTTGTCAAGACAAGACAAGACAACTTGTCAAGACGAGGCAAGACAAGACAATACCAGACAACTTTTCAAGTCAAGACAACTTGTCAAGACAAGACAAGACAAGACAAGTCAACTTGTCAAGACAAGACAAGACAATACAGGACAAGGCAAGACAAGACAACTTGTCAAGGCAAGACAAGGCAAGACAAGATAAGACAACTTGTCAAGACAAGCACAAGACAAGACAAGACAAGACAAGTCAAGACAAGACAAGACAAGACAAGACAAGAAAACTTGTCAAGACAAGACAACTTGTCAAGAAAAGAAAACTTTTCAAGACAAGACAACTTGTCAAGACAAGACAAGACAAGATAAGACAACTTGTCAAGACAAGACAAGACAAGACAAGACAAGACAAGACAAGACAAGATAGGACGAGACAAGACAAGACAAGACAAGACAAGACAACTTTTCAAGACAAGACAACTTGTCAAGACAAGACAAGACAATATAAGACAAATTGTCAAGACAAGACAAGACAAGACAATTTGTCTAGACAAGATAAGAAAAGACAATACTACTTGTCAAGACAAGACAAGACAAGACAAAACAAAACAAAACAAAACAAAACAAAACAAAACAAAACAAAACAAAACAAAACAAAACAAAACAAGACAAGACAAGACAAGACAACTTGTCAAGAAACGACAAGACAAGACAACTTGTCAAGACAAGATAACTTGTCAAGACAAGACAAGATAAGACAACTTGTCAAGACAAGACAAGACAAGGCAAGGCAAGACAAGACAAGACAAGACAACTTGTCAAGACAAGACAAGACAAGACGAGACAAGACAAGACAAGATAAGACAACTTGTCAAGACAAGACAAGACAAGACAAGATAAGACAAGACAAAACAAAACAAGACAAGACAAGACAACTTGTCAAGACAAGACAAGACAAGACAAGACAAGACAAGACAAGACAAGACAAGACAAGACAAGACAACTTTTCAAGACAAGACAACTTGTCAAGACAAGAAAAGACAACTTGTCAAGACGAGGCAAGACAAGACAATACCAGACAACTTTTCAAGTCAAGACAACTTGTCAAGACAAGACAAGACAATATAAGACAAATTGTCAAGACAAGACAAGACAATACAAGACAATACAAGACAAGACAAGACAAGACAAGACAACTTGTCAAGACAAGACAAGATAAGACAACTTGTCAAGACAAGACAAGACAAAACAAAACAAAATAACTTGTCAAGATAAGACAACTTATCAAGAAAAGACGTCAAGACAAGACAACTTATCAAGACAAGACAACTTGTCAAGACAAGACAACTTGTCAAGAAAAGACAAGACAAGACAACTTATCAAGACAAGACAAGACAACTTGTCAAGACAACATAAGACGAGACAAGACAAGACAAGACAAGGCAAGACAAGGCAAGACAAGGCAAGAAAAGGCAAGACAAGGCAAGACAAGATAAGACAACTTGTCAAGACAAATCAAGACAAGACAAGACAAAACAAAACAAAACAAAACAAAACAAAACAAAACAAAACAAAACAAAACAACACAAGACAAGACAAGACAAGACAACTTGTCAAGACAAGACAAGACAAGACAAGACAAGATAAGACAACTTGTCAAGACAAGACAAGACAAGATAAGACAAGACAACTTGTCAAGACAAGACAAGACAAGACAAGACGAGACGAGACAAGACAAGACAAGACAAGACAAGACAAGACAAGACAAGACAATACAAGACAACTTTTCAAGACAAGACAACTTGTCAAGACAAGACAAGACAATATAAGACAACTTGTCAAGACCAGACAGCTTGTCAAGACAAGACAACTTTTCAAGACAAGACAACTTGTCAAGACAAGACAAGACAAGTCAAGACAAGACAAGACAAGATAAGACAACTTGTCAAGACAAGACAAGACAAGATAAGACAAGACAACTTGTCAAGACAAGACAAGACAATATAAGACAACTTGTCAAGACAAGACAAGACAAGACAAGACAAGACAACTTGTCAAGACAAGACAAGATAAGACAGCTTGTCAAGACAAGACAAAACAAAACAAAATAACTTGTCAAGATAAGACAACTTATCAAGAAAAGACGTCAAGACAAGACAACTTATCAAGACAAGACAACTTGTCAAGACAAGACAACTTGTCAAGACAAGACAACTTGTCAAGACAAGACAACTTGTCAAGACAAGACAACTTGTCAAGACAAGACAAGACAAGACAAGACAAGACAAGAGAAGACAACTTGTCAAGAAAAGACAAGACAAGATAAGACAAGACAACTTGTCAAGACACGACAAGACAAGACAACTTGTCAAGACGAGGCAATACAAGACAATACCAGACAACTTTTCAAGTCAAGACAACTTGTCAAGACAAGACAAGACAATATAAGACAACTTGTCAAGACAAGACAAGACAAGACAATACAAGACAAGACAAGACAAGACAACTTGTCAAGACAAGACAAGATAAGACAACTTATCAAGAAAAGACGTCAAGACAAGACAACTTATCAAGACAAGACAACTTGTTAAGACAAGACAACTTGTCAAGACAAGACAACTTGTCAAGAAAAGACAAGACAAGACAACTTATCAAGACAATACAAGACAACTTGTCAAGACAACATAAGACGAGACAAGACAAGACAAGGCAAGACAAGGCAAGACAAGGCAAGACAAGGCAAGAAAAGGCAAGACAAGGCAAGACAAGGCAAGACAAGGCAAGACAAGACAACTTGTCAATACAAGACAAGGCAAGACAAGATAAGACAACTTGTCAAGACAAATCAAGACAAGACAAGACAAAACAAAACAAAACAAAACAAAACAAAACAAAACAAAACAAAACAAAACAAGACAAGACAAGACAAGACAACTTGTCAAGTCACGACAAGACAAGACAAGACAACTTGTCAAGACCAGACAGCTTGTCAAGACAAGACAACTTTTCAAGACAAGACAACTTGTCAAGACAAGACAACTTGTCAAGACAAGACAAGACAAGACAAGACAAGATAAGACAACTTGTCAAGACAAGACAAGACAAGATAAGACAAGACAACTTGTCAAGACAAGACAAGACAAGACAAGACAAGACGAGACAAGCCAAGACAAGACAAGACAAGACAAGACAGACAAGACAAGACAACTTTTCAAGACAAGACAACTTGTCAAGACAAGACAAGACAATATAAGACAACTTGTCAAGACCAGACAGCTTGTCAAGACAAGACAACTTTTCAAGACAAGACAACTTGTCAAGACAAGACAAGACAAGACAAGTCAAGACAAGACAAGAGAAGATAAGACAACTTGTCAAGACAAGACAAGACAAGATACTTGTCAAGACAAGACAAGACAATATAAGACAACTTGTCAAGACAAGACAAGACAAGACAAGACAAGACAACTTGTCAAGAGAAGACAAGATAAGACAGCTTGTCAAGACAAGACAAGACAAAACAAAACAAAATAACTTGTCAAGATAAGACAACTTATCAAGACAAGACAACTTGTCAAGACAAGACAACTTGTCAAGACAAGACAACTTGTCAAGACAAGACAACTTGTCAAGTCAAGACAAGACAAGACAAGACAAGAGAAGACAACTTGTCAAGAAAAGACAAGACAAGATAAGACAAGACAACTTGTCAAGACAAGACAAGACAAGACAAGACGAGACAAGACAAGACAAGACAAGACAAGACAGTCAAGTCAAGACAAGACAACTTGTCAAGACGAGGCAATACAAGACAATACCAGACAACTTTTCAAGTCAAGACAACTTGTCAAGACAAGACAAGACAAGACAAGTCAACTTGTCAAGACAAGACGAGACAAGACAAGACAAGACAAGGCAAGACAAGGCAAGACAAGACAACTTGTCAGGACAAGACAAGGCACGGCAAGATAAGACAACTTGTCAAGACAAGCCAAGACAAGACAAGTCAAGACAAGACAATTTAAGACAAGACAAGACAAGACAACTAGTCAAGACAGGACAAGAGAAGACAAGACAACTTGTCAAGACACAACAAGACAAGACAAGAAAACTTGTCAAGACAAGACAACTTGTCAAGCCAAGACAACTTTTCAAGTCAAGACAACTTGTCAATACAAAACAAGACAAGATAAGACAACTTGTCAAGACTAGACAAGACAAGGCAAGACAAGGCAAGACAAGGCAAGACAAGACAACTTGTCAAGACAAGACAAGGCACGACAAGATAAGACAACTTGTCAAGACAAGCCAAGACAAGACAAGTCAAGACAAGACAATTTAATACAAGACAAAACATGACAAGGCAACTTGTCAATACAAGACAAGACAAGATAAGACAACTTGTCAAGACTAGACTAGACAAGACAAGGCAAGACAAGGCAAGACAAGGCAAGACAAGGCAAGACAAGGCAAGACAAGACAACTTGTCAATACAATACAAGACGAGACAAGACAACACAAGACAAGACAAGACAAGACAAGACAACTTTTCAAGACAAGACAACTTGTCAAGACAAGACAAGACAATATAAGACCGATTTTCAAAACAAGACAAGACAAGACAAGACAAGACAAGACAATTTGTCAAGACAAGATAAGAAAAGACAAGACAACTTGTCAAGACAAGACAAGACAAGACAAGACGAGACAAGACAAGACAAGGCAAGACAAGACAACTTTTCAAGACAAGACAACTTGTCAAGACAAGACAAGACAATATAAGACAACTTGTCAAGACAAGACAAGACAACTTGTCAAGACGAGGCAAGACAAGACAATACCAGACAACTTTTCAAGTCAAGACAACTTGTCAAGACAAGACAAGACAAGACAACTTGTCAAGGCAAGACAAGACAAGACAAGACAAGACAAGACAAGACAACTTGTCAAGACAAGACAAGATAAGACAACTTGTCAAGACAAGACAAGACAAAACAAAACAAAACAAAATAACTTGTCAAGATAAGACAACTTATCAAGACAAGACAACTTGTCAAGACAAGACAACTTATCAAGGCAAGACAACTTGTCAAGACAAGACAACTTGTCAAGACAAGACAACTTGTCAAGACAAGACAAGACAAGACAAGACAACTTGTCAAGAAAAGACAAGACAAGACAAGACAACTTATCAAGACAAGACAAGACAACTTGTCAAGACAACATAAGACGAGGCAAGACAAGACAAGACAAGGCAAGACAAGGCAAGACAAGGCAAGTCAAGACAACTTGTCAAGACAAGACAAGGCAAGACAAGATAAGACAACTTGTCAAGACAAATCAAGACAAGACAAGACAAGACAAGACAAGACAAGACAAAACAAAACAAAACAAAACAAAACAAAACAAGACAAGACAAGACAACTTGTCAAGTCACGACAAGACAAGACAAGACAACTTGTCAAGACCAGACAGCTTGTCAAGACAAGACAACTTTTCAAGACAAGACAACTTGTCAAGACAAGACAAGACAAGACAAGACAAGACAAGATAAGACAACTTGTCAAGACAAGACAAGACAATATAAGACAACACAACTTGTCAAGACAAGACAAGACAAGACGAGACAAGACAAGACAAGACAAGACAAGACAAGACAACTTTTCAAGACAAGACAACTTGTCAAGACAAGACAAGACAATATAAGACAACTTGTCAAGACAAGACAAGACAACTTGTCAAGACGAGGCAATACAAGACAATACCAGACAACTTTTCAAGACAAGACAAGACAAGACAAGTCAACTTGTCAATACAAGACGAGACAAGACAAGACAAGGCAAGACGAGGCAAGACAAGACAACTTGTCAAGACAAGACAAGGCAAGACAAGATAAGACAACTTGTCAAGACAAGCCAAGACAAGACAAGACAACACAAGTCAAGACAAGACAAGACAACTTGTCAAGACACGACAAGAGAAGACAAGACAACTTGTCAAGACACGACAAGACAAGACAAGAAAACTTGTCAAGACAAGACAACTTGTCAAGACAAGACAACTTTTCAAGACAAGACAACATGTCAAGACAAGATAAGACAAGACAAGATAAGACAACTTGTCAAGACAAGACAAGACAAGGAAAGACAAGGCAAGACAAGGCAAGACAAGGCAAGACAAGACAACTTGTCAAGACAAGACAAGACAATATAAGACAAATTGTCAAGACAAGACAAAAAAAGACAAGACAAGACAATTTGTCAAGACAAGATAAGAAAAGAAAAGACAACTTGTCAAGACAAGACAAGAGAATACGAGACAAGTCAAGACAAGGCAAGACAATACAACTTTTCAAGACAAGACAACTTGTCAAGACAAGACAAGACAATATAAGACAACTTGTCAAGACAAGACAAGACAAGACAATTTGTCATGACAAGACAAGACAACTTGTCAAGACTAGGCAAGACAAGACAATACCAGACAACTTTTCAAGTCAAGACAACTTGTCAAGACAACACAAGACAAGACAAGACAAGACAAAACAAGACTAGACAAGATAAGACAACTTGTCAAGACAAGACAAGACAAGACGAGACAAGACAAGACAAGACAAGACAAGACAAGACAAGACAAGACAAGACAAGACAAGACAAACAAAACAAAACAAAACAAAACAAAACAAAACAAAACAAAACAAAACAAAACAAGACAAAACAAGACAAGACAAGACAACTCAAGTCAAGACAAGACAAGACAAGACAAGACAACTTGTCAAGACAAGACAATACAAGACAAGACAACTTGTCAAGACAAGACAACTTGTCAAGACAAGACAACTTTTCAAGACAAGACAACTTGTCAAGACAAGACAAGACAAGACAACTTGTCAAGACAAGACAAGACAACTTGTCAAGACAAGACAACTTGTCAAGACAAGACAAGACAAGACGAGACAAGACAAGACGAGACAAGACAAGACAAGACAAGACAAGACAAGACAACTTTTCAAGACAAGACAACTTGTCAAGACAAGACAAGACAAAACAATATAATACAACTTGTCACGACAAGACAAGACAACTTGTCAAGACGAGGCAAGACAAGACAATACCAGACAACTTTTCAAGTCAAGATAACTTGTCAAGACAAGACAAGACAAGACAACTTGTCAAGACACGACAAGACAAGACAAGACAACTTATCAAGACGAGACAAGACAAGACAAGACAAGACGAGACAAGACAATACAAGACAAGGGAAGTCAAGGCAAGACAAGGCAAGACAAGACAACTTTTCAAGACAAGACAACTTGTCAAGACAAGAAAAGACAATATAAGACAACTTGTCAAGACAAGACAAGACAAGACAAGACAATTTGTCAAGACAAGACAAGACAACTTGTCAAGACGAGGCAAGACAAGACAAGACAATACCAGACAACTTTTCAAGTCAAGACAACTTGTCAAGACAAGACAAGACAAGACTAGACAAGATAAGACAACTTGTCAAGACAAGACAAGACAAGACAAGACAACTTGTCAAGACAAGTCAAGACAAGACAATTTAATACAAGACAAAACATGACAAGGCAACTTGTCAATACAAGACAAGACAAGATAAGACAACTTGTCAAGACTAGACTAGACAAGACAAGGCAAGACAAGGCAAGACAAGGCAAGACAAGGCAAGACAAGGCAAGACAAGGCAAGACAAGACAACTTGTCAATACAATACAAGACGAGACAAGACAACACAAGACAAGACAAGACAAGACAAGACAACTTTTCAAGACAAGACAACTTGTCAAGACAAGACAAGACAATATAAGACCGATTTTCAAGACAAGACAAGACAAGACAAGACAAGACAATTTGTCAAGACAAGATAAGAAAAGACGAGACAACTTGTCAAGACAAGACAAGACAAGAGAAGACGAGACAAGACAAGACAAAGGCAAGACAAGACAACTTTTCAAGACAAGACAACTTGTCAAGACAAGACAATATAAGACAACTTTCCAAGACAAGACAAGACAACTTGTCAAGACAAGGCAAGACAAGACAATACCAGACAACTTTTCAAGTCAAGACAACTTGTCAAGACAAGACAAGACAAGACAACTTGTCAAGGCAAGACAAGACAAGACAAGACAAGACAAGACAAGACAAGACAAGACAAGACAAGACAAGACAAGACAAGACACTACAACTTGTCAAGACAAGACAAGATAAGACAACTTGTCAAGACAAGACAAGACAAAACAAAACAAAACAAAATAACTTGTCAAGATAAGACAACTTATCAAGACAAGACAACTTGTCAAGACAAGACAACTTATCAAGACAAGACAACTTGTCAAGACAAGACAACTTGTCAAGACAAGACAACTTGTCAAGACAAGACAAGACAAGACAAGACAACTTGTCAAGAAAAGACAAGACAAGACAAGACAACTTATCAAGACAAGACAAGACAACTTGTCAAGACAACATAAGACGAGACAAGACAAGACAAGACAAGGCAAGACAAGGCAAGACAAGGCAAGTCAAGACAAGACAAGGCAAGACAAGATAAGACAACTTGTCAAGACAAATCAAGACAAGACAAGACAAGACAAAACAAAACAAAACAAAACAAAACAAAACAAAACAAGACAAGACAAGACAAGACAACTTGTCAAGTCACGACAAGACAAGACAAGACAACTTGTCAAGACAAGACAGCTTGTCAAGACAAGACAACTTTTCAAGACAAGACAACTTGTCAAGACAAGACAAGACAAGACAAGACAAGATAAGACAACTTGTCAAGACAAGACAAGACAATATAAGACAACACAACTTGTCAAGACAAGACAAGACAAGACGAGACAAGACAAGACAAGACAAGACAAGACAAGACAACTTTTCAAGACAAGACAACTTGTCAAGACAAGACAAGACAATATAAGACAACTTGTCAAGACAAGACAAGACAACTTGTCAAGACGAGGCAATACAAGACAATACCAGACAACTTTTCAAGTCTAGACAACTTGTCAAGACAAGACAAGTCAACTTGTCAATACAAGACGAGACAAGACAAGACAAGGCAAGACAAGGCAAGACAAGACAACTTGTCAAGACAAGATAAGGCAAGACAAGATCAACTTGTCAAGACAAGCCAAGACAAGACAAGACAACACAAGTCAAGACAAGACAAGACAAGACAAGACAACTTGTCAAGACACGACAAGACAAGACAAGACAACTTGTCAAGACACGACAAGACAAGACAAGAAAACTTGTCAAGACAAGACAACTTGTCAAGACAAGACAACTTTTCAAGACAAGACAACATGTCAAGACAAGATAAGACAAGACAAGATAAAACAACTTGTGAAGACAAGACAAGACAAGGAAAGACAAGGCAAGACAAGGCAAGACAAGACAACTTGTCAAGACAAGACAAGACGAGACAAGACAAGACAAGACAACTTTTCAAGACAAGACAACTTGTCAAGACAAGACAAGACAAGACAAGACAAATTGTCAAGACAAGACAAAAAAAGACAAGACAAGACAACTTGTCAAGACAAGACAAGACAAGACAAGACAACTTGTCAAGACAAGACAAGACAATACAAGAAAAGACAAGACAAGACAAGACAAGACAACTTTTCAAGACAAGACAACTTGTCAAGACAAGACAAGACAATATAAGACAACTTGTCAAGACAAGACAAGACAAGACAACTTGTCAAGACAAGACAAGACAACTTGTCAAGACAGGTAAGACAAGACAATACCAGACAACTTTTCAAGTCAAGACAACTTGTCAAGACAAGACAAGACAAGACAAGACAAGACAAAACAAGACAAGACAAGATAAGACAACTTGTCAAGACAAGACAAGACAAGACAAGACAAGACAAGACAAGACAAGACAAGACAAGACAAGACAAGACAAGACAAGACAAACAAAACAAGACAAGACAAGACAAAACAAAACAAGACAAAACAAAACAAAACAAAACAAAACAAAACAAGACAAAAGACAACTTGTCAAGACAAGACAAGACAAGACAAGACAACTTGTCAAGACAAGACAAGACAAGACAAGAAAACTTGTCAAGACAAGACATCTTGTCAAGACAAGACAACTTTTCAAGACAAGACAACTTGTCAAGACAAGACAATATAAGACAACTTGTCAAGACAAGTCAAGACAACTTGTCAAGACGAGGCAAGACAAGACAATACCAGACAACTTTTCAAGTCAAGACAACTTGTCAAGACAAGACAAGACAACTTGTCAAGACACGACAAGACAAGACAAGACAACTTATCAAGACGAGACAAGACAAGACAAGACAAGACAAGACAAGACGAGACAAGACAAGACAAGGGAAGGGAAGTCAAGGCAAGACAAGGCAAGACAAGACAACTTTTCAAGACAAGACAACTTGTCAAGACAAGAAAAGACAATATAAGACAACTTGTCAAGACAAGACAAGACAAGACAAGACAAGACAATTTGTCAAGACAAGACAAGACAACTTGTCAAGACGAGGCAAGACAAGACAAGACAATACCAGACAACTTTTCAAGTCAAGACAACTTGTCAAGACAAGACAAGACAAGACTAGACAAGATAAGACAACTTGTCAAGACAAGACAAGACAAGACAAGACAACTTGTCAAGACAAGACAAGACAAGACAATTTAAGACAAGACAAAACAAGACAAGACAACTTGTCAAGACAAGACAAGACAAGACAAGACAACTTGTCAAGACTAGACTAGACAAGACAAGGCAAGACAAGGCAAGACAAGGCAAGACAAGACAAGACAAGGCAAGACAAGGCAAGACAAGACAAGACAAGACAACTTGTCAAGACAAGACAAGACGAGACAAGACAACACAAGACAAGACAAGACAAGACAAGACAACTTTTCAAGACAAGACAACTTGTCAAGACAAGACAAGACAATATAAGACAACTTGTCAAGACAAGACAAGACAAGACAAGACAAGACAAGACAATTTGTCAAGACAAGACAAGACAAGACAAGACAACTTGTCAAGACAAGACAAGACAAAACAACTTGTCAAGATAAGACAACTTATCAAGACAAGACAACTTGTCAAGACAAGACAACTTATCAAGACAAGACAACTTGTCAAGACAAGACAACTTGTCAAGACAAGACAACTTGTCAAGACAAGACAAGACAAGATAAGACAACTTGTCAAGACAAGACAAGACAAGACAAGACAAGACAATACAAGACAAGACAAGACAACTTGTCAAGACAAGACAAGACAAGACAAGACAACTTGTCAAGACAAGACAAGACAAGACAACTTGTCAAGACAAGACAACTTGTCAAGACAAGACAACTTGTCAAGACAAGACAACTTATCAAGACAAGACAACTTGTCAAGACAAGACAACTTGTCAAGACAAGACAAGACAAGACAAAACAAAACAAAACAAAACAAAACAAGACAAGACAAGACAAGTCAAGACAAGACAAGACAAGACAAGACAACTTGTCAAGACAAGACAAGACAAGACAAGACAACTTGTCAAGACAAGACAACTTGTCAAGACAAGACAACTTATCAAGACAAGACAACTTGTCAAGACAAGACAACTTGTCAAGACAAGACAACTTGTCAAGACAAGACAACTTGTCAAGACAAGACAAGACAAGACAAGACAAAACAAGACAAAACAAGACAAAACAAGACAACACAAGACAACACAATACAAGACAAGACAAGACAAGACAAGACAAGACAAGACAATTTGTCAAGACAAGACAAGACAAGACAACTTGTCAAGACAAGACAAGACAAAACAACTTGTCAAGACAAGACAACTTATCAAGACAAGACAACTTGTCAAGACAAGACAACTTATCAAGACAAGACAACTTGTCAAGACAAGACAACTTGTCAAGACAAGACAAGACAAGACAAAACAAAACAAAACAAAACAAAACAAAACAAGACAAGACAAGTCAAGACAAGACAAGACAAGACAAGACAACTTGTCAAGACACGACAAGACAAGACAAGAAAACTTGTCAAGACAAGACAACTTGTCAAGACAAGACAACTTATCAAGACAAGACAACTTGTCAAGACAAGACAACTTCTCAAGACAAGACAACTTGTCAAGACAAGACAACTTGTCAAGACAAGACAAGACAAAACAAAACAAGACAAAACAAAACAAGACAAGACAAGACAAGACAAGACAAGACAAGACAAGACAAGACAAGACAATACAAGACAAGACAAGACAATTTGTCAAGACAAGACAAGACAAGACAACTTGTCAAGACAAGACAAGACAAAACAACTTGTCAAGATAAGACAACTTATCAAGACAAGACAACTTGTCAAGACAAGACAACTTATCAAGACAAGACAACTTGTCAAGACAAGACAACTTGTCAAGACAAGACAAGACAAGACAAGACAAAACAAAACAAAACAAAACAAAACAAAACAAAACAAGACAAGACAAGACAAGACAAGAAAAGTCAAGACAAGACAAGACAAGACAACTTGTCAACACACGACAAGACAAGACAGGAAAACTTGTCAAGACAAGACAACTTGTCAAGACAAGACAACTTATCAAGACAAGACAACTTGTCAAGACAAGACAACTTATTAAGACAAGACAACTTGTCAAGACAAGACAAGACAAGACAAGACAAGACAAGACAAGACAAGACAAGACAAGACAACTTGTCAAGAAAAGACAAGACAAGACAAGACAACATATCAAGACAAGACAAGACAACTTGTCAAGACAAGACAAGGCAAGAAAAGATAAGACAACTTGTCAAGACAAATCAAGACAAGACAAGACAAGACAAAACAAAACAAAACAAAACAAAACAAAACAAGACAAGACAAGACAAGACAAGACAACTTGTCAAGACACGACAAGACAAGACAAGACAACTTGTCAAGACAAGACAACTTGTCAAGACAAGACAAGACAAGACAAGATAAGACAACTTGTCAAGACAAGACAAGACAAGACAAGACAAGACAACTTGTCAAGACAAGACAAGACAAGACAAGACAAGACAACACAAGACAACACAACACAAGACAAGACAACTTATCAAGACAAGACAACTTGTCAAGACAAGACAAGACAATATAAGACAACTTGTCAAGACAAGACAAGACAACTTGTCAAAACGAGGCAAGACAAGACAAGACAACTTGTCAAGACAAGACAAGACAAGACGAGACAAGACAAGACAAGACAAGACAAGACAACTTATCAAGACAAGACAACTTGTCAAGACAAGACAAGACAATATAAGACAACTTGTCAAGACAAGACAAGACAACTTGTCAAGACGAGGCAAGACAAGACAATACCAGACAACTTTTCAAGTCAAGACAACTTGTCAAGACAAGACAACACAAGACAAGTCAACTTGTCAAGACAAGACAAGACAAGACAAGACAATTTGTCAAGACAAGACAAGACAACTTGTCAAGACGAGGCAAGACAAGACAATACCAGACAACTTGTCAAGACAAGACAACTTGTCAAGACAAGACAAGACAAGACAAGACAAGATAAGACAACTTGTCAAGACAAGACAAGACAACACAACACAAGACAAGACAAGCCAAGACAAGACTTGACAAGATAACTTTTCAAGACAAGACAACTTGTCAAGACAAGACAAGGCAAGACAAGATAAGACAACTTGTCAAGACAAGACAAGACAAGACAAGACAAGACAAGATAAGACAAATTGTCAAGACAAGACAAGACAAGACAACTTGTCAAGACAAGACAAGACAAGACGAGACAAGACAAGACAAGACAAGACAAGACAAGACAACTTTTCAAGACAAGACAACTTGTCAAGACAAGACAAGACAATATAAGACAACTTGTCAAGACAAGACAAGACAACTTTTCAAGACGAGGCAAGACAAGACAATACCAGACAACTTTTCAAGTCAAGACAACTTGTCAAGACAAGACAAGACAAGACAAGACAACTTGTCAAGGCAAGACAAGACAAGACAAGACAAGACAAGACAACTTAACAAGAAAAGACAACTTGTCAAGACAAGACAAGACAATATAAGACAACTTGTCAAGACAAGACAAGACAAGACAAGACAACTTGTCAAGACAAGACAAGACAAGACAACTTGTCAAGACAAGACAAGACAAAACAAAATAACTTGTCAAGATAAGACAACTTATCAAGACAAGACACTTCTCAAGACAAGACAACTTATCAAGACAAGACAACTTGTCAAGACAAGACAACTTGTCAAGACAAGACAACTTGTCAAGACAAGACAAGACAAGACTAGACAAGACAAGACAACTTGTCAAGACAAGACAAGACAAGACAAGACAACTTGTCAAGACAAGACAAGACAAGACAATTTGTCAAGACAAGACAAGACAAGACAAGACAACTTGTCAAGACGAGGCAAGACAAGACAAGACAAGACAATACCAGACAACTTTTCAAGTCAAGACAACTTGTCAAGACAAGACAAGACAATACAAGACTAGACAAGATAAGACAACTTGTCAAGACAAGACAAGACAAGACAAGACAAGACAAGACAAGACAAGACAAGACAAGACAACTTGTCAAGACAAGACAACTTGTCAAGGCAAGACAAGACTAGACAAGATAAGACAACTTGTCAAGACAAGACAAGATAAGACAACTTGTCAAGACAAGACAAGACACGGCAAGACAAGACAACTTGTCAAGACAAGACAAAACAAGACGAGACAAGACAAGACAAGACAAAACAAGACAAGACAAGACAACTTTTCAAGACAAGACAACTTGTCAAGACAAGACCAGTCAATATAGGACAACTTGTCAAGACAACACAAGACAAGACAAGACAATTTGTCAAGACAAGACAAGACAACTTGTCAAGACAAGACAAGACAAGACGAGAAGATGAGATGAGACAAGGCAAGACAAGACAAGACAAGACAACTTTTCAAGACAAGACAACTTGTCAAGACAAGACAAGACAATATAAGACAACTTGTCAAGACAAGACAAGACAAGACAAGACAAGACAAGACAAGACAAGACAATACAAGACAAGACAAGACAACTTGTCAAGACAAGACAAGACAAGACAAGACAACTTGTCAAGACAAGACAAGACAAGACAAGACAAGACAAGACAAGACAAGACAAGACAAGACAAGACAAGACAAGACAAGGCAAGTCAAGGCAAGACAAGGCAAGACAAGACAACTTGTCAAGACAAGACAAGACAAGACGAGACAAGACAAGACAAGACAAGACAACTTTTCAAGACAAGACAACTTGTCAAGACAAGACAAGACAACATAAGACAACTTGTCAAGACAAGACAAGACAAGACAATTTGTCAAGACAAGACAAGACAACTTGTCAAGACGAGGCAAGACAAGACAAGACAAGACAATACCAGACAACTTTTCAAGTCAAGACAACTTGTCAAGACAAGACAAGACAAGACTAGACAAGATAAGACAACTTGTCAAGACAAGACAAGACAAGACAAGACAAGACAAGACAAGGCAAGACAAGACAAGACAACTTTTCAAGACAAGACAACTTGTCAAGACAAGACAAGACTAGACAAGATAAGACAACTTGTCAAGACAAGACAAGACAAGACAAGACAAGACAACTTGTCAAGACAAGACAAGACAAGACAAGACAAGACAACTTGTCAAGACAAGACAAAACAAGACGAGACAAGACGAGACAAGACGATACAAAACAAAACAAGACAAGACAAGACAACTTTTCAAGACAAGACAACTTGTCAAGACAAGACAAGACAATATAAGACAACTTGTCAAGACAAGACAAGACAAGACAAGACAACTTGTCAAGACAAGACAAGACAAGACAACTTGTCAAGACAAGACAAGACAAGACGAGAAGATGAGACAAGACAAGACAAGACAAGACAAGACAACTTTTCAAGACAAGACAACTTGTCAAGACAAGACAACTTGTCAAGACAAGACAAGACAATATAAGACAACTTGTCAAGACAAGACAAGACAAGACAAGACAATTTGTCAAGACAAGACAAGACAAGGCAACTTGTCAAGACAAGACAAGACAAGACGAGAAGATGAGATGAGACAAGACAAGACAAGACAAGACAACTTTTCAAGACAAGACAACTTGTCAAGACAAGACAACTTGTCAAGACAAGACAAGACAATATAAGACAACTTGTCAAGACAAGACAAGACAAGACAAGACAAGACAAGACAAGACAAGACAAGACAAGACAACTTGTCAAGACAAGACAAGACAAGACAAGACAACTTGTCAAGACAAGACAAGACAAAACAACTTGTCAAGATAAGACAACTTATCAAGACAAGACAACTTGTCAAGACAAGACAACTTGTCAAGACAAGACAACTTGTCAAGACAAGACAACTTGTCAAGACAAGACAAGACAAGACAAAACAAAACAAGACAAAACAAAACAAAACAAGACAAGACAAGACAAGACAAGACAAGACAAGACAAGACAACTTGTCAAGACACGACAAGACAAGACAAGAAAACTTGTCAAGACAAGACAACTTGTCAAGACAAGACAACTTATCAAGACAAGACAACTTGTCAAGACAAGGCAACTTGTCAAGACAAGAGAACTTGTCAAGACAAGACAACTTGTCAAGACAAGACAAGACAAGACAAAACAAAACAAAACAAGACAAAACAAAACAAGACAAGACAAGACAAGACAATACAAGACAAGACAAGACAAGACAAGACAATACAAGACAAGACAAGACAACTTGTCAAGACAAGACAAGACAAGACAACTTGTCAAGACAAGACAAGACAAAACAACTTGTCAAGATAAGACAACTTATCAAGACAAGACAACTTGTCAAGACAAGACAACTTATCAAGACAAGACAACTTGTCAAGACAAGACAACTTGTCAAGACAAGACAAGACAAGACAAAACAAAACAAAACAAAACAAAACAAACAAAACAAAACAAAACAAGACAAGACAAGTCAAGACAAGACAAGACAAGACAACTTGTCAAGACACGACCAGACAAGACAAGAAAACTTGTCAAGACAAGACAACTTGTCAAGACAAGACAACTTATCAAGACAAGACAACTTGTCAAGACAAGACAACTTATTAAGACAAGACAACTTGTCAAGACAAGACAAGACAAGACAAGACAAGACAAGACAAGACAAGACAAGACAAGACAAGACAAGACAAGACAACTTGTCAAGACAAGACAAGACAAGACAAGACAACTTGTCAAGACAAGACAAGACAACTTGTCAAGACAAGACAAGACGAGTCAAGACAAGACAAGGCAAGGCACGACAAGGCAAGACAAGGCAAGACAAGACAACTTGTCAAGACAAGACAAGGCAAGAAAAGATAAGACAACTTGTCAAGACAAATCAAGACAAGACAAGACAAGACAAAACAAAACAAAACAAAACAAAACAAAACAAAACAAAACAAAACAAAACAAAACAAAACAAAACAAGACAAGACAAGACAAGACAACTTGTCAAGTCACGACAAGACAAGACAAGACAACTTGTCAAGACAAGACAACTTGTCAAGACAAGACAAGACAAGACAAGACAAGACAACTTGTCAAGACAAGACAAGACAAGACAAGACAAGACAACTTGTCAAGACAAGACAAGACAAGACGAGACAAGACAACACAAGACAAGACAACACAAGACAAGACAACTTATCAAGACAAGACAACTTGTCAAGACAATACAAGACAATATAAGACAACTTGTCAAGACAAGACAAGACAACTTGTCAAAACGAGGCAAGACAAGACAAGACAAGACAACTTGTCAAGACAAGACAAGACAAGACGAGACAAGACAAGACAAGACAAGACAACTTATCAAGACAAGACAACTTGTCAAGACAAGACAAGACAATATAAGACAACTTGTCAAGACAAGACAAGACAAGTCAAAACGAGGCAAGACAAGACAATACAAGACAACTTTTCAAGTCAAGACAACTTGTCAAGACAAGACAACACAAGACAAGACAACTTGTCAAGACAAGACAAGTAAAGACAAGACAATTTGTCAAGACAAGACAAGACAACTTGTCAAGACGAGGCAAGACAAGACAATACCAGACAACTTTTCAAGTCAAGACAACTTGTCAAGACAAGACAAGACAAGACTAGACAAGACAAGACAACTTGTCAAGACAAGACAACACAAGACAACACAAGACAAGACAAGACAAGACAAGACTTGACAAGATAACTTTTCAAGACATAACAACTTGTCAAGGCAAGACAAGACAAGACAAGATAAGACAACTTGTCAAGACAAGACAAGACAAGACAAGACAAGACAACTTGTCAAGACAAGACAAGATAAGACAACTTGTCAAGACAAGACAAGACAAAACAAAACAAAACAAAACAAGACAAAACAAAATAACTTGTCAAGATAAGACAACTTATCAAGACAAGACACTTCTCAAGACAAGACAACTTATCAAGACAAGACAACTTGTCAAGACAAGACAACTTGTCAAGACAAGACAACTTGTCAAGACAAGAAGACAACTTGTCAAGAAAAGACAAGACAAGACAAGACAAGACAACTTATCAAGACAAGACAAGACAACTTGTCAAGACAACATAAGACGAGACAAGACAAGACAAGACAAGGCAAGACAAGGCAAGACAAGGCAAGACAAGGCAAGACAAGGCAAGACAAGGCAAGACAAGACAACTTGTCAAGACAAGACAAGGCAAGACAAGATAAGACAACTTGTCAAGACAAATCAAGACAAGACAAGACAAAACAAAACAAAACAAAACAAGACAAGACAAGACAAGACAACTTGTCAAGTCACGACAAGACAAGACAAGACAACTTGTCAAGACCAGACAGCTTGTCAAGACAAGACAACTTTTCAAGACAAGACAACTTGTCAAGACAAGACAAGACAAGACAAGACAAGACAAGATAAGACAACTTGTCAAGACAAGACAAGACAAGACAAGACAAGACAACTTGTCAAGACAAGACAAGACAAGACAAGACAAGACAAGACAAGACAAGACAAGACAAGACAAGACAACTTGTCAAGACAAGACAAGACAATATAAGACAACTTGTCAAGACAAGACAAGACAACTTGTCAAGACGAGGCAAGACAAGACAATACCAGACAACTTTTCAAGTCAAGACAACTTGTCAAGACAAGACAAGACAAGACAAGTCAACTTGTCAAGACAAGACGAGACAAGACAAGACAAGGCAAGACAAGGCAAGACAAGACAACTTGTCAAGACAAGACAAGGCAAGACAAGATAAGACAACTTGTCAAGACAAGCCAAGACAAGACAAGACAAGACAAGACAAGTCAAGACAAGACAAGACAAGACAAGACAAAACAAGACAAGACAACTTGTCAAGACACGACAAGAGAAGACAAGACAACTTGTCAAGACAACAAGACAAGACAAGAAACTTGTCAAGACAAGACAACTTGTCAAGACAAGACAACTTGTCAAGACAAGACAACATGTCAAGACAAGACAAGACAAGATAAGACAACTTGTCAAGACAAGACAAGACAAGGCAAGACAAGACAAGACAAGGCAAGACAAGACAAGACAAGACAACTTGTCAAGACAAGACAAGACGAGACAAGACAAGACAAGACAAGACAATGTTTCAAGACAAGACAACTTGTCAAGACAAGACAAGACAATATAAGACAAATTGTCAAGACAAGACAAAAAAGACAAGACAAGACAACTTGTCAAGACAAGACAAGACAAGACAAGACAACTTGTCAAGACAAGACAAGACAAGACAAGACAAAACAAAACAAAACAAAACAAAACAAAACAAAACAAAACAAGACAAGACAAGACAAGTCAAGACAAGACAAGACTAGACAACTTGTCAAGACAAGACAACTTGTCAAGACAAGACAAGACAAGACAAGACAAGACAACTTGTCAAGACAAGACAAGACAAGACAAGACAAGACAACTTGTCAAGACAAGACAAGACAAGACAAGACAAGACAAGACAAGACAAGACAACTTATCAAGACAAGACAACTTTTCAAGACAAGACAAGACAATATAAGACAACTTGTCAAGACAAGACAAGACAACTTGTCAAAACAAGACAAGACAAGACAAGACAAGACAATTTGTCAAGACAAGACAAGACAAGACGAGACGAGACAACTTATCAAGACAAGACAACTTATCAAGACAAGACAACTTGTCAAGACAATACAAGACAATATAAGACAACTTGTCAAGACAAGACAAGACAACTTGTCAAAACGAGGCAAGACAAGACAATACCAGACAACTTTTCAAGTCAAGACAACTTGTCAAGACAAGACAACACAAGACAAGTCAACTTGTCAAGACAAGACAAGACAAGACAAGACAATTTGTCAAGACAAGACAAGACAAGACAACTTGTCAAGACGAGGCAAGACAAGACAATACCAGACAACGTTTCAAGACAAGACAACTTGTCAAGACAAGACAAGACAAGACTAGACAAGATAAGACAACTTCTCAAGACAAGACAAGACAACACAAGACAACACAAGACAAGCCAAGGCAAGACAAGACTTGACAAGACAACTTTTCAAGACATAACAACTTGTCAAGGCTAGACAAGATAAGACAAGATAAGACAACTTGTCAATACAAGACGAGACAAGACAAGACAAGACAAGACAACTTTTCAAGACAAGACAAGACAAGACAAGAAAACTTGTCAAGACAAGACAACTTGTCAAGACAAGACAACTTTTCAAGACAAGACAACTTGTCAAGACAAGACAAGATAAGACAACTTGTCAAGACAAGACAAGACAACTTGTCAAGACAAGACAACTTGTCAAGACAAGACAACTTGTCAAGACAAGACAAGACAAGACGAGACAAGACAAGACAAGACAAGACAACTTTTCAAGACAAGACAACTTGTCAAGACAAGACAAAACAATATAAGACAACTTTTCACGACAAGACAAGACAAGACAATTTGTAAAGACAAGACAAGACAACTTGTACTGACGAGGCACGACAAGACAATACCAGACAACTTTTCAAGTCAAGACAACTTGTCAAGACAAGACAAGACAAGACAACTTGTCAAGACAAGACGAGACAAGACAAGACAAGACAAGACAACTTTTCAAGACAAGACAAGACAAGACAAGAAAACTTGTCAAGACAAGACAAGACAAGACAAGTCAAGACAAGACAATTTAAGACAAGACAAGACAAGACAACTAGTCAAGACAGGACAAGAGAAGACAAGACAACTTGTCAAGACACAACAAGACAAGACAAGACAACTTGTCAAGACAAGACAACTTGTCAAGACAAGACAACTTGTCAAGACAAGACAACTTGTCAAGACAAAACAAGACAAGACAAGACAACTTGTCAAGACAAGACAAGACAAGACAAGACAAGACAAGACAAGACAAGACAAGACAACTTGTCAAGACAAGACAAGGCACGACAAGATAAGACAACTTGTCAAGACAAGCCAAGATAAGACAAGTCAAGACAAGACAATTTAATACAAGACAAAACATGACAAGGCAACTTGTCAATACAAGACAAGACAAGATAAGACAACTTGTCAAGACAAGACAAGACAAGACAAGGCAAGACAAGGCAAGACAAGGCAAGACAAGGCAAGACAAGGCAAGACAAGGCAAGACAAGGCAAGACAAGGCAAGACAAGACAACTTGTCAATACAATACAAGACGAGACAAGACAACACAAGACAAGACAAGACAAGACAAGACAACTTTTCAAGACAAGACAACTTGTCAAGACAAGACAAGACAATATAAGACCGATTTTCAAAACAAGACAAGACAAGACAAGACAAGACAAGGCAAGACAAGACAACTTTTCAAGACAAGACAACTTGTCAAGACAAGACAAGACAATATAAGACAACTTGTCAAGACAAGACAAGACAACTTGTCAAGACGAGGCAAGACAAGACAATACCAGACAACTTTTCAAGTCAAGACAACTTGTCAAGACAAGACAAGACAAGACAACTTGTCAAGGCAAGACAAGACAAGACAAGACAAGACAAGACAAGACAACTTGTCAAGACAAGACAAGATAAGACAACTTGTCAAGAAAAGACAAGACAAAACAAAACAAAACAAAATAACTTGTCAAGATAAGACAACTTATCAAGACAAGGCAACTTGTCAAGACAAGACAACTTATCAAGGCAAGACAACTTGTCAAGACAAGACAACTTGTCAAGACAAGACAACTTGTCAAGACAAGACAAGACAAGACAAGACAACTTGTCAAGAAAAGACAAGACAAGACAAGACAAGACAACTTATCAAGACAAGACAAGACAACTTGTCAAGACAACATAAGACGAGACAAGACAAGACAAGACAAGGCAAGACAAGGCAAGACAAGGCAAGACAAGACAACTTGTCAAGACAAGACAAGGCAAGACAAGATAAGACAACTTGTCAAGACAAATCAAGACAAGACAAGACAAGACAAAACAAAACAAAACAAAACAAAACAAAACAAGACAAGACAAGACAAGACAAGACAACTTGTCAAGTCACGACAAGACAAGACAAGACAAGACAACTTGTCAAGACCAGACAGCTTGTCAAGACAAGACAACTTTTCAAGACAAGACAACTTGTCAAGACAAGACAAGACAAGACAAGACAAGATAAGACAACTTGTCAAGACAAGACAAGACAATATAAGACAACACAACTTGTCAAGACAAGACAAGACAAGACGAGACAAGACAAGACAAGACAAGACAAGACAAGACAACTTTTCAAGACAAGACAACTTGTCAAGACAAGACAAGACAATATAAGACAACTTGTCAAGACAAGACAAGACAACTTGTCAAGACGAGGCAATACAAGACAATACCAGACAACTTTTCAAGTCTAGACAACTTGTCAAGACAAGACAAGACAAGTCAACTTGTCAATACAAGACGAGACAAGACAAGACAAGGCAAGACGTGGCAAGACAAGACAACTTGTCAAGACAAGACAAGGCAAGACAAGATAAGACAACTTGTCAAGACAAGCCAAGACAAGACAAGACAACACAAGTCAAGACAAGACAAGACAAGACAAGACAACTTGTCAAGACACGACAAGAGAAGACAAGACAACTTGTCAAGACACGACAAGACAAGACAAGAAAACTTGTCAAGACAAGACAACTTGTCAAGACAAGACAACTTTTCAAGACAAGACAACATGTCAAGACAAGATAAGACAAGACAAGATAAGACAACTTGTCAAGACAAGACAAGACAAGGAAAGACAAGGCAAGACAAGGCAAGACAAGACAACTTGTCAAGACAAGACAAGACAAGACAAGACAAGACAAGACAACTTTTCAAGACAAGACAACTTGTCAAGACAAGACAAGACAATATAAGACAAATTGTCAAGACAAGACAAAAAAAGACAAGACAAGACAATTTGTCAAGACAAGATAAGAAAAGAAAAGACAACTTGTCAAGACAAGACAAGAGAATACGAGACAAGACAAGACAAGGCAAGACAATACAACTTTTCAAGACAAGACAACTTGTCAAGACAAGACAAGACAATATAAGACAACTTGTCAAGACTAGGCAAGACAAGACAATACCAGACAACTTTTCAAGTCAAGACAACTTGTCAAGACAACACAAGACAAGACTAGACAAGACAAAACAAGACTAGACAAGATAAGACAACTTGTCAAGACAAGACAAGACAAGACGAGACAAGACAAGACAAGACAAGACAAGACAAGACAAGACAAGACAAGACAAGACAAGACAAAACAAAACAAAACAAAACAAAACAAAACAAAACAAAACAAAACAAAACAAAACAAAACAAGACAACTCAAGTCAAGACAAGACAAGACAAGACAAGGCAACTTGTCAAGACACGACAAGACAAGACAAGAAAACTTGTCAAGACAAGACAACTTGTCAAGACAAGACAACTTTTCAAGACAAGACAACTTGTCAAGACAAGACAATATAAGACAACTTGTCAAGACAAGACAAGACAACTTGTCAAGACAAGACAACTTGTCAAGACAAGACAAGACAAGACGATACAAGACAAGACAAGACAAGACAACTTTTCAAGACAAGACAACTTGTCAAGACAAGACAAAACAATATAAGACAACTTGTCACGACAAGACAAGACAACTTGTCAAGACGAGGCAAGACAAGACAATACCAGACAACTTTTCAAGTCAAGATAACTTGTCAAGACAAGACAAGACAACTTGTCAAGACAAGACAAGACAAGACAACTTATCAAGACGAAACAAGACAAGACAAGACAAGACGAGACAAGACAAGACAAGACAAGGGAAGTCAAGACAACTTTTCAAGACAAGACAAGACAAGACGAGACAAGACAAGACAAGACAAGACAATTTGTCAAGACAAGACAAGACAACTTGTCAAGACGAGGCAAGACAAGACAAGACAATACCAGACAACTTTTCAAGTCAAGACAACTTGTCAAGACAAGACAAGACAAGACTAGACAAGATAAGACAACTTGTCAAGACAAGAAAAGACAATATAAGACAACTTGTCAAGACAAGTCAAGACAAGACAATTTGTCAAGACAAGACAAGACAACTTGTCAAGACGAGGCAAGACAAGACAAGACAATACCAGACAACTTTTCAAGTCAAGACAAGACAAGACAATACAAGACTAGACAAGATAAGACAACTTGTCAAGACAAGACAAGACAAGACAAGACAAGCCAAGCCAAGCCAAGGCAAGTCTCGACAAGATAACTTTTCAAGACATAACAACTTGTCAAGGCTAGACAAGACTAGACAAGATAAGACAACTTGTCAAGACAAGACAAGATAAGACAACTTGTCAATACAAGACAAGACACGGCAAGACAAGACAACTTGTCAAGACAAGACAAAACAAAACAAGACGAGACAAGACAAGACAAGATAAAACAAGACAAGACAAGACAACTTTTCAAGACAAGACAACTTGTCAAGACAAGACCAGTCAATATAGGACAACTTGTCAAGACAACACAAGACAAGACAAGACAATTTGTCAAGACAAGACAAGACAACTTGTCAAGACAAGACAAGACAAGACGCGAAGATGAGATGAGACAAGACAAGACAAGACAAGACAACTTTTCAAGACAAGACAAGACAAGACAACTTTTCAAGACAAGACAACTTGTCAAGACAAGACAAGACAATATAAGACAACTTGTCAAGACAAGACAAGACAAGACAAGACAAGACAAGACAAGACAAGACAAGACAAGACAATTTGTCAAGACAAGGCAAGACAAGACAAGACAACTTATCAAGACGAGACAAGACAAGACAAGACAAGACAAGACAAGACAAGACAAGGGAAGTCAAGGCAAGACAAGGCAAGACAAGACAACTTTTCAAGACAAGACAAGACAAGACGAGACAAGACAAGACAAGACAAGACAACTTTTCAAGACAAGACAACTTGTCAAGACAAGAAAAGACAACATAAGACAACTTGTCAAGACAAGACAAGACAATTTGTCAAGACAAGACAAGACAACTTGTCAAGACGAGGCAAGACAAGACAAGACAATACCAGACAACTTTTCAAGTCAAGACAACTTGTCAAGACAAGACAAGACAAGACTAGACAAGATAAGACAACTTGTCAAGACAAGACAAGACAAGACAAGACAAGCCAAGCCAAGGCAAGACTCGACAAGATAACTTTTCAAGACATAACAACTTGTCAAGGCTAGACAAGACTAGACAAGATAAGACAACTTGTCAAGACAAGACAAGACAAGACAAGATAAGACAACTTGTCAAGACAAGACAAGACAAGACAAGACAAGACAACTTGTCAAGACAAGACAAAACAAAACAAGACGAGACAAGACAAGACAAGACAAAACAAGACAAGACAAGACAACTTTTCAAGACAAGACAACTTGTCAAGACAAGACCAGTCAATATAGGACAACTTGTCAAGACAACACAAGACAAGACAAGACAATTTGTCAAGACAAGACAAGACAAGGCAACTTGTCAAGACAAGACAAGACAAGACGAGAAGATGAGACGAGACAAGACAAGACAAGACAAGACAACTTTTCAAGACAAGACAACTTGTCAAGACAAGACAACTTGTCAAGACAAGACAAGACAATATAAGACAACTTGTCAAGACAAGACAAGACAAGACAAGACAATTTGTCAAGACAAGACAAGACAAGGCAACTTGTCAAGACAAGACAAGACGAGAAGATGAGATGAGACAAGACAAGACAAGACAACTTTTCAAGACAAGACAACTTGTCAAGACAAGACAACTTGTCAAGACAAGACAAGACAATATAATACAACTTGTCAAGACAAGACAAGACAAGACAAGACAAGACAAGACAAGACAAGACAAGACAAGACAATACAAGACAAGACAAGACAATTTGTCAAGACAAGACAAGACAAGACAAGACAACTTGTCAAGACAAGACAAGACAAAACAACTTGTCAAGATAAGACAACTTATCAAGACAAGACAACTTGTCAAGACAAGACAACTTATCAAGACAAGACAACTTGTCAAGACAAGACAACTTGTCAAGACAAGACAACTTGTCAAGACAAGACAAGACAATATAAGACAACTTGTCAAGACAAGACAAGACAAGACAAGACAAGACAAGACAAGACAATACAAGACAAGACAATTTGTCAAGACAAGACAAGACAAGACAAGACAACTTGTCAAGACAAGACAAGACAAAACAACTTGTCAAGATAAGACAACTTATCAAGACAAGACAACTTGTCAAGACAAGACAACTTATCAAGACAAGATAACTTGTCAAGACAAGACAACTTGTCAAGACAAGACAAGACAAGACAAAACAAAACAAAACAAAACAAAACAAGACAAGACAAGACAAGTCAAGACAAGACAAGACAAGACAACTTGTCAACACACGACAAGACAAGACAGGAAAACTTGTCAAGACAAGACAACTTGTCAAGACAAGACAACTTATCAAGACAAGACAACTTGTCAAGACAAGACAACTTATCAAGACAAGATAACTTGTCAAGACAAGACAACTTGTCAAGACAAGACAAGACAAGACAAAACAAAACAAAACAAAACAAAACAAAACAAGACAAGACAAGACAAGACAATACAAGACAAGACAAGACAAGACAAGACAAGACAAGACAATTTGTCAAGACAAGACAAGACAAGACAACTTGTCAAGACAAGACAAGACAAAACAACTTGTCAAGATAAGACAACTTATCAAGACAAGACAACTTGTCAAGACAAGACAACTTATCAAGACAAGACAACTTGTCAAGACAAGACAACTTATTAAGACAAGACAACTTGTCAAGACAAGACAAGACAATATAAGACAACTTGTCAAGACAAGACAAGACAAGACAAGACAATTTGTCAAGACAAGACAAGACAAGGCAACTTGTCAAGACAAGACAAGACGAGAAGATGAGATGAGACAAGACAAGACAAGACAAGTTTTCAAGACAAGACAACTTGTCAAGACAAGACAACTTGTCAAGACAAGACAAGACAATATAAGACAACTTGTCAAGACAAGACAAGACAAGACAAGACAAGACAAGACAAGACAAGACAAGACAAGACAATACAAGACAAGACAAGACAACTTGTCAAGACAAGACAAGACAAGACAAGACAACTTGTCAAGACAAGACAAGACAAAACAACTTGTCAAGACAAGACAACTTATCAAGACAAGACAACTTGTCAAGACAAGACAACTTATCAAGACAAGATAACTTGTCAAGACAAGACAACTTGTCAAGACAAGACAACTTGTCAAGACAAGACAAGACAATATAATACAACTTGTCAAGACAAGACAAGACAAGACAAGACAAGACAAGACAATACAAGACAAGACAACTTGTCAAGACAAGACAAGACAAGACAAGACAACTTGTCAAGACAAGACAAGACAAAACAACTTGTCAAGATAAGACAACTTATCAAGACAAGACAACTTGTCAAGACAAGACAACTTATCAAGACAAGACAACTTGTCAAGACAAGACAACTTGTCAAGACAAGACAAGACAAGACAAGACAAAACAAAACAAAACAAAACAAAACAAGACAAGACAAGACAAGTCAAGACAAGACAAGACAAGACAAGACAACTTGTCAACACACGACAAGACAAGACAGGAAAACTTGTCAAGACAAGACAACTTGTCAAGACAAGACAACTTATCAAGACAAGACAACTTGTCAAGACAAGACAACTTATCAAGACAAGATAACTTGTCAAGACAAGACAACTTGTCAAGACAAGACAAGACAAGACAAAACAAAACAAAACAAAACAAAACAAGACAAGACAAGACAAGACAAGACAATACAAGACAAGACAAGACAATACAAGACAAGACAAGACAATTTGTCAAGACAAGACAAGACAAGACAACTTGTCAAGACAAGACAAGACAAAACAACTTGTCAAGATAAGACAACTTATCAAGACAAGACAACTTGTCAAGACAAGACAACTTATCAAGACAAGACAACTTGTCAAGACAAGACAACTTATTAAGACAAGACAACTTGTCAAGACAAGACAAGACAAGACAAGACAAGACAAGACAAGACAAGACAAGACAACTTGTCAAGAAAAGACAAGACAAGACAACATATCAAGACAAGACAAGACAACTTGTCAAGACAAGATAAGACGAGTCAAGACAAGACAAGGCAAGGCACGACAAGGCAAGACAAGGCAAGACAAGACAACTTGTCAAGACAAGACAAGGCAAGAAAAGATAAGACAACTTGTCAAGACAAATCAAGACAAGACAAGACAAGACAAAACAAAACAAAACAAAACAAAACAAAACAAAACAAAACAAGACAAGACAAGACAACTTGTCAAGTCACGACAAGACAAGACAAGACAACTTGTCAAGACAAGACAACTTGTCAAGACAAGACAAGACAAGACAAGATAAGACAACTTGTCAATACAAGACAAGACAAGATAAGACAAGACAACTTGTCAAGACAAGACAAGACAAGACGAGACAAGACAACACAAGACAAGACAACACAAGACAAGACAACTTATCAAGACAAGACAACTTGTCAAGACAATACAAGACAATATAAGACAACTTGTCAAGACAAGACAAGACAACTTGTCAAAACGAGGCAAGACAAGACAAGACAACTTGTCAAGACAAGACAAGACAAGACGAGACAAGACAAGACAAGACAAGACAAGACAAGACAAGACAAGACAAGACAAGACAAGACAACTTTTCAAGACAAGTCAACTTGTCAAGACAAGACAAGACAAAATAAGACAACTTGTCAAGACAAGACAAGACAACTTGTCAAGACGAGGCAAGACAAGACAATACCAGACAACTTTTCATATCAAGACAATTTGTCAAGACAAGACAATACAAGACAAGACAACTTGTCAAGGCAAGACAAGACTAGACAAGACAAGACAAGACAAGACATCTTAACAAGACAAGACAACTTGTCAAAACAAGACAAGACAATATAAGACAACTTGTCAAGACAAGACAAGACAAGACAAGACAACTTGTCAAGACAAGGCAATACAAGACAACTTGTCAAGACAAGACAAGACAAAACAAAATAACTTGTCAAGATAAGACAACTTATCAAGACAAGATAACTTGTCAAGACTAGACAACTTATCAAGACAAGACAACTTGTCAAGACAAGACAACTTTTCAAGTCAAGACAACTTGTCAAGACAAGACAAGACAAGACTAGACAAGATAAGACAACTTGTCAAGACAAGAAAAGACAATATAAGACAACTTGTCAAGTCAAGTCAAGACAAGACAATTTGTCAAGACAAGACAAGACAAGACAAGACAACTTGTCAAGACGAGGCAAGACAAGACAAGACAATACCAGACAACTTTTCAAGTCAAGACAACTTGTCAAGACAAGACAAGACAATACAAGACTAGACAAGATAAGACAACTTGTCAAGACAAGACAAGACAAGACAAGACAAGCCAAGCCAAGGCAAGACTCGACAAGATAACTTTTCAAGACATAACAACTTGTCAAGGCTAGACAAGACTAGACAAGATAAGACAACTTGTCAAGACAAGACAAGATAAGACAACTTGTCAAGACAAGACACGGCAAGACAAGACAACTTGTCAAGACAAGACAAAACAATACGAGACAAGACAAGACAAGACAAAACAAGACAAGACAAGACAACTTTTCAAGACAAGACAACTTGTCAAGACAAGACCAGTCAATATAGGACAACTTGTCAAGACAACACAAGACAAGACAAGACAATTTGTCAAGACAAGACAAGACAACTTGTCAAGACAAGACAAGACAAGACGAGAAGATGAGATGAGACAAGACAAGACAAGACAAGACAAGACAACTTTTCAAGACAAGACAACTTGTCAAGACAAGACAAGACAATATAAGACAACTTGTCAAGACAAGACAAGACAAGACAAGACAAGACAAGACAAGACAATACAAGACAAGACAAGAGAATTTGTCAAGACAAGGCAAGACAAGACAAGACAACTTATCAAGACGAGACAAGACAAGACAAGACAAGACAAGACAAGACAAGACAAGACAAGACAAGACAAGGGAAGTCAAGGCAAGACAAGGCAAGACAAGACAACTTTTCAAGACAAGACAAGACAAGACGAGACAAGACAAGACAAGACAAGACAACTTTTCAAGACAAGACAACTTGTCAAAACAAGAAAAGACAACATAAGACAACTTGTCAAGACAAGACAAGACAAGACAATTTGTCAAGACAAGACAAGACAACTTGTCAAGACGAGGCAAGACAAGACAAGACAAGACAATACCAGACAACTTTTCAAGTCAAGACAACTTGTCAAGACAAGACAAGACAAGACTAGACAAGATAAGACAACTTGTCAAGACAAGACAAGACAAGACAAGACAAGCCAAGCCAAGGCAAGACTCGACAAGATAACTTTTCAAGACATAACAACTTGTCAAGGCTAGACAAGACTAGACAAGATAAGACAACTTGTCAAGACAAGACAAGACAAGACAAGATAAGACAACTTGTCAAGACAAGACACGACAAGGCAAGACAAGACAACTTGTCAAGACAAGACAAAACAAGACGAGACAAGACAAGACAAGACAAAACAAAACAAAACAAGACAAGACAAGACAACTTTTCAAGACAAGACAACTTGTCAAGACAAGACCAGTCAATATAGGACAACTTGTCAAGACAACACAAGACAAGACAAGACAATTTGTCAAGACAAGACAAGACAAGGCAACTTGTCAAGACAAGACAAGACAAGACGAGAAGATGAGATGAGACAAGACAAGACAAGACAAGACAACTTTTCAAGACAAGACAACTTGTCAAGACAAGACAACTTGTCAAGACAAGACAAGACAATATAAGACAACTTGTCAAGACAAGACAAGACAAGACAAGACAATTTGTCAAGACAAGACAAGACAAGGCAACTTGTCAAGACAAGACAAGACAAGACGAGAAGATGAGATGAGACAAGACAAGACAAGACAAGACAACTTTTCAAGACAAGACAACTTGTCAAGACAAGACAACTTGTCAAGACAAGACAAGACAATATAAGACAACTTGTCAAGACAAGACAAGACAAGACAAGACAAGACAAGACAAGACAAGACAAGACAATACAAGACAAGACAAGACAATTTGTCAAGACAAGACAAGACAAGACAAGACAACTTGTCAAGACAAGACAAGACAAAACAACTTGTCAAGATAAGACAACTTATCAAGACAAGACAACTTGTCAAGACAAGACAACTTATCAAGACAAGATAACTTGTCAAGACAAGACAACTTGTCAAGACAAGACAAGACAAGACAAAACAAAACAAAACAAAACAAAACAAAACAAGACAAGACAAGACAAGTCAAGACAAGACAAGACAAGACAAGACAACTTGTCAACACACGACAAGACAAGACAGGAAAACTTGTCAAGACAAGACAACTTGTCAAGACAAGACAACTTATCAAGACAAGACAACTTGTCAAGACAAGACAACTTATCAAGACAAGACAACTTGTCAAGACAAGACAACTTGTCAAGACAAGACAAGACAAGACAAAACAAAACAAAACAAAACAAAACAAGACAAGACAAGACAAGACAAGACAATACAAGACAAGACAAGACAAGACAAGACAATACAAGACAAGACAAGACAATTTGTCAAGACAAGACAAGACAAGACAACTTGTCAAGACAAGACAAGACAAAACAACTTGTCAAGATAAGACAACTTATCAAGACAAGACAACTTGTCAAGACAAGACAACTTATCAAGACAAGATAACTTGTCAAGACAAGACAACTTGTCAAGACAAGACAAGACAAGACAAAACAAAACAAAACAAAACAAAACAAAACAAAACAAAACAAGACAAGACAAGACAAGTCAAGACAAGACAAGACAAGACAACTTGTCAACACACGACAAGACAAGACAGGAAAACTTGTCAAGACAAGACAACTTGTCAAGACAAGACAACTTATCAAGACAAGACAACTTGTCAAGACAAGACAACTTATTAAGACAAGACAACTTGTCAAGACAAGACAAGACAAGACAAGACAAGACAACTTGTCAAGAAAAGACAAGACAAGACAAGACAACATATCAAGACAAGACAAGACAACTTGTCAAGACAAGATAAGACGAGTCAAGACAAGACAAGGCAAGGCACGACAAGGCAAGACAAGGCAAGACAAGACAACTTGTCAAGACAAGACAAGGCAAGAAAAGATAAGACAACTTGTCAAGACAAATCAAGACAAGACAAGACAAGACAAAACAAAACAAAACAAAACAAAACAAAACAAAACAAAACAAAACAAAACAAAACAAAACAAGACAAGACAAGACAAGACAACTTGTCAAGTCACGACAAGACAAGACAAGACAACTTGTCAAGACCAGACAACTTGTCAAGACAAGACAAGACAAGACAAGATAAGACAACTTGTCAATACAAGACAAGACAAGATAAGACAAGACAACTTGTCAAGACAAGACAAGACAAGACGAGACAAGACAACACAAGACAAGACAACACAAGACAAGACAACTTATCAAGACAAGACAACTTGTCAAGACAATACAAGACAATATAAGACAACTTGTCAAGACAAGACAAGACAACTTGTCAAAACGAGGCAAGACAAGACAAGACAAGACAACTTGTCAAGACAAGACAAGACAAGACGAGACAAGACAAGACAAGACAAGACAACTTATCAAGACAAGACAACTTGTCAAGACAATACAAGACAATATAAGACAACTTGTCAAGACAAGACAAGACAACTTGTCAAAACGAGGCAAGACAAGACAATACCAGACAACTTTTCAAGTCAAGACAACTTGTCAAGACAAGACAACACAAGACAAGTCAACTTGTCAAGACAAGACAAGTAAAGACAAGACAATTTGTCAAGACAAGACAAGACAACTTGTCAAGACGAGGCAAGACAAGACAATACCAGACAACGTTTCAAGTCAAGACAACTTGTCAACACAAGAAAAGACAAGACTAGACAAGATAAGACAACTTCTCAAGACAAGACAACACAACACAACACAAGACAAGCCAAGCCAAGACAAGACTTGACAAGATAACTTTTCAAGACATAACAACTTGTCAAGGCTAGACAAGATAAGACAAGATAAGACAACTTGTCAATACAAGACAAGATAAGACAACTTGTCACGACAAGACAAGACAAAACAAAACAAAACAAAACAAAACAAAACAAAATAACTTGTCAAGATAAGACAACTGATCAAGACAAGACAACTTGTCAAGACAAGACAACTTATCAAGACAAGACAAATTGTCAAGACAAGACAACTTGTCAAGACAAGACAACTTGTCAAGACAAGACAAGACAACTTGTCAAGAAAAGACAAGACAAGACAAGACAAGACAACTTATCAAGACAAGACAAGACAACTTGTCAAGACAACATAAGACGAGACAAGACAAGACAAGGCAAGGCAAGACAAGGCAAGACAAGGCAAGACAAGGCAAGACAAGGCAAGACAAGGCAAGACAAGACAACTTGTCAAGACAAGACAAGGCAAGACAAGATAATACAACTTGTCAAGACAAATCAAGACAAGACAAGACAAAACAAAACAAAACAAAACAAGACAAGACAAGACAAGACAACTTGTCAAGCCACGACAAGACAAGACAAGACAACTTGTCAAGACCAGACAGCTTGTCAAGACAAGACAACTTTTCAAGACAAGACAACTTGTCAAGACAAGACAAGACAATACAAGACAAGACAAGATAAGACAGCTTGTCAAGATAAGACGAGACAAGACAAGACAAGACAACTTGTCAAGACAAGACAAGACAAGACAAGACGAGACAAGACAAGACAAGACAAGACAAGACAACTTTTCAAGACAAGACAAGACAATATAAGACAACTTGTCAAGACAAGACAAGACAACTTGTCAAGACGAGGCAAGACAAGACAATACCAGACAACTTTTCAAGTCTAGACAACTTGTCAAGACAAGACAAGACAAGACAAGTCAACTTGTCAAGACAAGACGAGAAAAGACAAGACAAGGCAAGACAAGGCAAGACAAGACAACTTGTCAAGACAAGACAAGGCAAGACAAGATAAGACAACTTGTCAAGACAAGCCAAGACAAGACAAGACAAGACAAGACAAGTCAATACAATACAATACAAGACAAGACAAAACAAGACAAGACAACTTGTCAAGACACGACAAGAGAAGACAAGACAACTTGTCAAGACACGACAAGACAAGACAAGAAAACTTGTCAAGACAAGACAACTTGTCAAGACAAGACAACTTGTCAAGACAAGACAACATGTCAAGACAAGACAAGACAAGATAAGACAACTTGTCAAGACAAGACAAGACAAGGCAAGACAAGGCAAGACAAGGCAAGACAAGGCAAGATAAGACAACTTGTCAAGACAAGACAAGACGAGACAAGACAAGACAAGACAAGACAACTTTTCAAGACAAGACAACTTGTCAAGACAAGACAAGACAATATAAGAAAAATTGTCAAGACAAGACAAAAAAAGACAAGACAAGACAATTTGTCAAGACAAGATAAGAAAAGACAAGACAACTTGTCAAGACAAGACAAGACAAGACAAGACAAAACAAAACAAAACAAAACAAAACAAAACAAAACAAAACAAGACAAGACAAGACAACTTGTCAAGTCACGACAAGACAAGACAAGACAACTTGTCAAGACCAGACAACTTGTCAAGACAAGACAAGACAAGACAAGATAAGACAACTTGTCAATACAAGACAAGACAAGATAAAACAAGACAACTTGTCAAGACAAGACAAGACGAGACAAGACAAGACAAGACAAGACAAGACAACTTATCAAGACAACACAACTTGTCAAGACAATACAAGACAATATAAGACAACTTGTCAAGACAAGACAAGACAACTTGTCAAAACGAGGCAAGACAAGACAAGACAAGACAACTTGTCAAGACAAGACAAGACAAGACAAGACAAGACAAGACAAGACAAGACAAGACAACTTATCAAGACAAGACAACTTGTCAAGACAATACAAGACAATATAAGACAACTTGTCAAGACAAGACAAGACAACTTGTCAAAACGAGGCAAGACAAGACAATACCAGACAACTTTTCAAGTCAAGACAACTTGTCAAGACAAGACAACACAAGACAAGTCAACTTGTCAAGACAAGACAAGACAAGACAAGACAATTTGTCAAGACAAGACAAGACAAGACAACTTGTCAAGACGAGGCAAGACAAGACAATACCAGACAACGTTTCAAGTCAAGACAACTTGTCAAGACAAGACAAGACAAGACTAGACAAGATAAGACAACTTCAAGACAAGACAACACAACACAACACAAGACAAGCCAAGGCAAGAGAAGACTTGACAAGATAACTTTTCAAGACATAACAACTTGTCAAGGCTAGACAAGATAAGACAAGATAAGACAACTTGTCAAGACAAGACAAGACAAGATAAGACAAGACAAGATAAGACAACTTGTCAAGACAAGACAAGACAACTTGTCAAGACAAGACAAGACAAGACAACTTGTCAAGACAAGACAAGACAAGACGAGACAAGACAAGACAAGACAAGACAAGACAAGACAAGACAAGACAACTTTTCAAGACAAGACAACTTGTCAAGACAAGACAAGACAAAATAAGACAACTTGTCAAGACAAGACAAGACAACTTGTCAAGACGAGGCAAGACAAGACAATACCAGACAACTTTTCAAGTCAAGACAACTTGTCAAGACAAGACAATACAAGACAAGACAACTTGTCAAGGCAAGACAAGACTAGACAAGACAAGACAAGACAAGACATCTTAACAAGACAAGACAACTTGTCAAGACAAGACAAGACAATATAAGACAACTTGTCAAGACAAGACAAGACAAGACAACTTGTCAAGACAAGACAAGACAACTTGTCAAGACAAGACAAGACAAAACAAAATAACTTGTCAAGATAAGACAACTTATCAAGACAAGATAACTTGTCAAGACAAGACAACTTATCAAGACAAGACAACTTGTCAAGACAAGACAACTTGTCAAGACAAGACAACTTGTCAAGACAAGACAAGACAAGACAAGACAACTTGTCAAGAAAAGACAAGACAAGACAAGACAACTTATCAAGACAAGACAAGACAACTTGTCAAGACAAGATAAGACGAGACAAGACAAGACAAGACAAGGCAAGACAAGGCAAGACAAGACAACTTGTCAAGACAAGACAAGGCAAGACAAGATAAGACAACTTGTCAAGACAAATCAAGACAAGACAAGACAAGACAAAACAAAACAAAACAAAACAAAACAAAACAAAACAAAACAAAACAAAACAAAACAAAACAAAACAAACAAAACAAGACAAGACAAGACAAGACAACTTGTCAAGTCACGACAAGACAAGACAACTTGTCAAGACCAGACAGCTTGTCAAGACAAGACAACTTTTCAAGACAAGACAACTTGTCAAGACAAGACAAGACAAGACAAGACAAGACAAGATAAGACAACTTGTCAATACAAGACAAGACAAGATAAGACAAGACAACTTGTCAAGACAAGACAATACAAGACGCAACAAGACGCGACAAGACAAGACAAGACAACTTTTCAAGACAAGACAACTTGTCAAGACAATACAAGACAATATAAGACAACTTGTCAAGACAAGACAAGACAACTTGTCAAAACGAGGCAAGACAAGACAATACCAGACAACTTTTCAAGTCTAGACAACTTGTCAAGACAAGACAAGACAAGACAAGTCAACTTGTCAATACAAGACGAGACAAGACAAGAAAAGGCAAGACGAGGCAAGACAAGACAACTTGTCAAGACAAGACAAGGCAAGACAAGATAAGACAACTTGTCAAGACAAGCCAAGACAAGACAAGACAACACAAGTCAAGACAAGACAAGACAAGACAAGACAAGACAACTTGTCAAGACACGACAAGAGAAGACAAGACAACTTGTCAAGACACGACAAGACAAGACAAGAAAAGTTGTCACGACAAGACAACTTGTCAAGACAAGACAAGACAAGATAAGACAACTTGTCAAGACAAGACAAGACAAGGTAAGACAAGGCAAGACAAGACAAGACAACTTGTCAAGACAAGACAAGACGAGACAAGACAAGACAAGACAACTTTTCAAGACAAGACAACTTGTCAAGACAAGACAAGACAATATAAGACAAATTGTCAAGACAAGACAAAAAAAGACAAGACAATTTGTCAAAACAAGATAAGAAAAGACAAAACAACTTGTCAAGACAAGACAAGAGAATACGAGACAAGACAAGACAAGGCAAGACAATACAACTTTTCAAGACAAGACAACTTGTCAAGACAAGACAAGACAATATAAGACAACTTGTCAAGACAAAACAATATAAGACAACTTGTCAAGACAAGACAAGACAAGACAAGACAAGACAAGACAACTTGTCAAGACAAGACAAGATAAGACAACTTGTCACGACCAGACAAGACAAGACAAAACAAAACAAAACAAAACAAAACAAAATAACTTGTCAAGATAAGACAACTGATCAAGACAAGACAACTTGTCAAGACAAGACAACTTATCAAGGCAAGACAAATTGTCAAGACAAGACAACTTGTCAAGACAAGACAACTTGTCAAGACAAAACAAGACAACTTGTCAAGAAAAGACAAGACAAGACAAGACAAGACAACTTATCAAGACAAGACAAGACAACTTGTCAAGACAACATAAGACGAGACAAGACAAGACAAGACAAGGCAAGACAAGTCAAGACAAGGCAAGACAAGACAACTTGTCAAGACAAGACAAGGCAAGACAAGATAATACAACTTGTCAAGACAAATCAAGACAAGACAAGACAAAACAAAACAAAACAAAACAAAACAAGACAAGACAAGACAAGACAACTTGTCAAGCCACGACAAGACAAGACAAGACAACTTGTCAAGACCAGACAGCTTGTCAAGACACGACAACTTTTCAAGACAAGACAACTTGTCAAGACAAGACAAGACAATACAAGACAAGACAAGATAAGACAGCTTGTCAAGATAAGACGAGACAAGACAAGACAAGACAACTTGTCAAAACAAGACAAGACAAGACGAGACAAGACAAGACAAGACAAGACAAGACAACTTTTCAAGACAAGACAAGACAATATAAGACAATTTGTCAAGACAAGACAACTTGTCAAGACGAGGCAAGACAAGACAATACCAGACAACTTTTCAAGTCTAGACAACTTGTCAAGACAAGACAAGACAAGACAAGTCAACTTGTCAAGACAAGACGAGAAAAGACAAGACAAGGCAAGACAAGGCAAGACAAGACAACTTGTCAAGACAAGACAAGGCAAGACAAGATAAGACAACTTGTCAAGACAAGCCAAGACAAGACAAGACAAGACAAGTCAAGACAAGACAAGACAAAACAAAACAAGACAAGACAACTTGTCAAGACACGACAAGAGAAGACAAGACAACTTGTCAAGACACGACAAGACAAGACAAGAAAACTTGTCAAGACACGACAAGACAAGACAAGAAAACTTGTCAAGACAAGACAACTTGTCAAGACAAGACAACTTTTCAAGACAAGAATAAGAAAAATTGTCAAGAAAAGACAAAAAAAGACAAGACAAGACAATTTGTCAAGACAAGATAAGACAAGATAAGACAACTTTTTAAGACAAGACAATACAAGGGAATACGAGACAAGACATGACAAGGCAAGACAAGACAACTTTTCAAGACAAGACAACTTGTCAAGACAAGACAAGACAATATAAGATAACTTGTCAAGACAAGACAAGACAAACCAAAACAAAACAAAACAAAACAAAACAAAACAAAACAAAACAAAACAAAACAAAACAAAACAAAACAAGACAAGACAAGACAAGACAACTTGTCAAGACACGACAAGACAAGACAACTTGTCAAGACAAGATAACTTGTCAAGACAAGACAAGATAAGACAACTTGTCAAGACAAGACAAGACAAGGCAAGACAAGACAAGACAACTTGTCAAGACAAGACAAGACAAGAAAAGACAAGAAAAGACGAGACAAGACAAGACAAGACAACTTTTCAAGACAAGACAACTTGTCAAGACAAGACAATATAAGACAACTTGTCAAGACAAGACAAGCCAATACAAGACAAGATAAGACAACTTAACAAGAAAAGACAAGTTGTCAAGACAAGACAAGACAATATAAGACAACTTGTCAAGACAAGACAAGACAAGACAAGACAAGACAAGACAACTTGTCAAGACAAGACAAGATAAGACAACTTGTCAAGACAAGACAAGACAAAACAAAACAAAACAAAACAAAACAAAACAAAACAAAATAACTTGTCAAGATAAGACAACTGATCAAGACAAGACAACTTGTCAAGACAAGACAATTTATCAAGGCAAGACAAATTGTCAAGACAAGACAACTTGTCAAGACAAGACAACTTGTCAAGACAAGACAAGACAACTTGTCAAGAAAAGACAAGACAAGACAAGACAAGACAACTTATCAAGACAAGACAAGACAACTTGTCAAGACAACATAAGACGAGACAAGACAAGACAAGACAAGGCAAGACAAGTCAAGACAAGGCAAGACAAGGCAAGACAAGACAACTTTTCAAGACAAGACAACTTGTCAAGACAAGACAAGACAATATAAGATAACTTGCCAAGACAAGACAAGACAAGACAAACCAAAACAAAATAAAACAAAACAAAACAAAACAAAACAAAACAAGACAAGACAAGACAAGACAAGACAACTGGTCAAGACACGACAAGACAAGACAACTTGTCAAGACAAGATAACTTGTCAAGACAAGACAAGATAAGACAACTTGTCAAGACAAGACAAGACAAGGCAAGACAAGACAAGACAACTTGTCAAGACAAGACAAGACGAGAAAAGACAAGAAAAGACGAGACAAGACAAGACAAGACAACTTTTCAAGACAAGACAACTTGTCAAGACAAGACAATATAAGACAACTTGTCAAGACAAGACAAGACAATACAATTTGTCAAGACAAGACAAGACAACTTTTCAAGTCAAGATAACTTGTCAAGACAAGACAAGACAACACAACTTGTCAAGGCAAGACAAGACAAGACAAGACAAGATAAGACAACTTAACAAGAAAAGACAAGTTGTCAAGACAAGACAAGACAATATAAGACAACTTGTCAAGACAAGACAAGACAAGACAAGACAAGACAACTTGTCAAGACAAGACAAGATAAGACAACTTGTCACGACAAGACAAGTCAAAACAAAACAAAACAAAACAAAACAAAACAAAACAAAACAAAATAACTTGTCAAGATAAGACAACTGATCAAGACAAGACAACTTGTCAAGACAAGACAATTTATCAAAGGCAAGACAAATTGTCAAGACAAGACAACTTGTCAACACAAGACAACTTGTCAAGACAAGACAAGACAACTTGTCAAGAAAAGACAAGACAAGACAAGACAACTTATCAAGACAAGACAAGACAACTTGTCAAGACAACATAAGACGAGACAAGACAAGACAAGACAAGGCAAGACAAGGCAAGACAAGGCAAGACAAGGCAAGACAAGGCAAGACAAGACAACTTGTCAAGACAAGACAATGCAAGACAAGATAATACAACTTGTCAAGACAAATCAAGACAAGACAAGACAAAACAAAACAAAACAAAACAAGACAAGACAAGACAAGACAACTTGTCAAGCCACGACAAGACAAGACAGGACAACTTGTCAAGACCAGACAGCTTGTCAAGACAAGACAACTTTTCAAGACAAGACAACTTGTCAAGACAAGACAAGACAATACAAGACAAGACAAGATAAGACAGCTTGTCAAGATAAGACGAGACAAGACAAGACAAGACAACTTGTCAAGACAAGACAAGACAAGACGAGACAAGACAAGACAAGACAAGACAAGACAACTTTTCAAGACAAGACAAGACAATATAAGACAACTTGTCAAGACAAGACAAGACAACTTGTCAAGACGAGGCAAGACAAGACAATACCAGACAACTTTTCAAGTCTAGACAACTTGTCAAGACAAGACAAGACAAGACAAGTCAACTTGTCAAGACAAGACGAGAAAAGACAAGACAAGGCAAGACAAGGCAAGACAAGACAACTTGTCAAGACAAGACAAGGCAAGACAAGATAAGACAACTTGTCAAGACAAGCCAAGACAAGACAAGACAAGACAAGACAAGTCAATACAATACAAGACAAGACAAGACAAAACAAGACAAGACAACTTGTCAAGACACGACAAGAGAAGACAAGACAACTTGTCAAGACACGACAAGACAAGACAAGAAAACTTGTCAAGACAAGACAACTTGTCAAGACAAGACAACTTGTCAAGACAAGACAACTTTTCAAGACAAGACAACATGTCAAGACAAGACAAGACAAGATAAGACAACTTGTCAAGACAAGACAAGACAAGGCAAGACAAGGCAAGACAAGGCAAGACAAGGCAAGATAAGACAACTTGTCAAGACAAGACAAGACGAGACAAGACAAGACAAGACAAGACAACGTTTCAAGACAAGACAACTTGTCAAGACAAGACAAGACAATATAAGAAAAATTGTCAAGACAAGACAAAAAAAGACAAGACAAGACAATTTGTCAAGACAAGATAAGAAAAGACAAGACAAATTTTTAAGACAAGACAAGACAAGAGAATACGAGACAAGATAAGACAAGGCAAGACAAGACAACTTTTCAAGACAAGACAACATGTCAAGACAAGACAAGACAATATAAGATAACTTGTCAAGACAAGACAAGACAAACCAAAACAAAACAAAACAAAACAAAACAAAACAAAACAAGACAAGACAAGACAAGACAACTGGTCAAGACACGACAAGACAAGACAACTTGTCAAGACAAGATAACTTGTCAAGACAAGACAAGATAAGACAACTTGTCAAGACAAGACAAGACAAGGCAAGACAAGACAAGACAACTTGTCAAGACAAGACAAGACAAGACGAGAAAAGACAAGAAAAGACGAGACAAGACAAGACAAGACAACTTTTCAAGACAAGACAACTTGTCAAGACAAGACAATATAAGACAACTTGTCAAGACAAGACAAGACAATACAATTTGTCAAGACAAGACAAGACAACTTTTCAAGTCAAGATAACTTGTCAAGACAAGACAAGACAAGACAACTTGTCAAGGCAAGACAAGACAAGACAAGACAAGATAAGACAACTTAACAAGAAAAGACAAGTTGTCAAGACAAGACAAGACAATATAAGACAACTTGTCAAGACAAGACAAGACAAGACAAGACAAGACAACTTGTCAAGACAAGACAAGATAAGACAACTTGTCACGACAAGACAAGACAAAACAAAACAAAACAAAACAAAACAAAACAAAACAAAATAACTTGTCAAGATAAGACAACTGATCAAGACAAGACAACTTGTCAAGACAAGACAATTTATCAAGGCAAGACAAATTGTCAAGACAAGACAACTTGTCAACACAAGACAACTTGTCAAGACAAGACAAGACAACTTGTCAAGAAAAGACAAGACAAGACAAGACAAGACAACTTATCAAGACAAGACAAGACAACTTGTCAAGACAACATAAGACGAGACAAGACAAGACAAGACAAGGCAAGACAAGGCAAGACAAGGCAAGACAAGGCAAGACAAGGCAAGACAAGGCAAGACAAGGCAAGACAAGGCAAGACAAGGCAAGACAAGGCAAGACAAGACAACTTGTCAAGACAAGACAAGGCAAGACAAGATAATACAACTTGTCAAGACAAATCAAGACAAGACAAGACAAAACAAAACAAAACAAAACAAGACAAGACAAGACAAGACAACTTGTCAAGCCACGACAAGACAAGACAGGACAACTTGTCAAGACCAGACAGCTTGTCAAGACAAGACAACTTTTCAAGACAAGACAACTTGTCAAGACAAGACAAGACAATACAAGACAAGACAAGACAAGATAAGACAGCTTGTCAAGATAAGACGAGACAAGACAAGACAAGACAACTTGTCAAGACAAGACAAGACAAGACAAGACGAGACAAGACAAGACAAGACAAGACAAGACAAGACAACTTTTCAAGACAAGATAAGACAATATAAGACAAATTGTCAAGACAAGACAAGACAACTTGTCAAGACGAGGCAAGACAAGACAATACCAGACAACTTTTCAAGTCTAGACAACTTGTCAAGACGAGACAAGACAAGACAAGTCAACTTGTCAAGACAAGACGAGAAAAGACAAGACAAGGCAAGACAAGGCAAGACAAGACAACTTGTCAAGACAATACAAGGCAAGACAAGATAAGACAACTTGTCAAGATAAGCCAAGACAAGACAAGACAAGACAAGACAAGTCAATACAATACAATACAAGACAAGACAAAACAAGACAAGACAACTTGTCAAGACACGACAAGAGAAGACAAGACAACTTGTCAAGACACGACAAAGTAGTATAGAGAGTAGGGGTACGAGCCCAATTTTTATATATTCAATGTTGAACGCGAATATAATCACCAAAACATTACCAAATTTCACCAAATCCCAAACCCCCAAAAATTCGATGTCATTTCGGTAATTCTAAATTTACAACATACATCAAATAAGACCACAAACTCGATTTATATGCTAATAATGTGACATTTCAATATTTTTGCATGTTTTTTAAAAAATAGAATGTGTCGTTTCACATTTTTCACATATTTAAAAAAGAATGTGTCGTTTCACATTTTTCGCATATTTAAAAAAGAGAGTGTCGTTTCAACGTTTTCACATTTTTTTTCAACAAACTACTGCTGTCTCAACTCACGCGCGAAAAAAAACCACCAGATTTTGGTTCTAGTGGTGATGTTTATCCAAATGGATAGCGAAATGGTGCTCTTTTGATTGGCTAACAACATTGACTAACAAATAGCCAGTCGTTTCGCGAATTAGTCCGTTTGCTCACTGTTCTCAGTGTTGTCTCTCACTACAATGTTTTTGTGACCATACGCGTAGGAGTCAATACCATTTTCTAGAAGGTATCGTTTATCATCAAAACAGGATAGCGACACTTTATTAATTTCGTAACTACCAAGCTGATGCTTGACACTTCTAATGGTCTTCATTGTGTGTCGCAATTGTTTCTGCTCAAGTAACACGCTTTTATAATCTTCGTGTCTGATCACTTTTTTAATTATATTCTTTCTAATACCTTTAGCGGTTTTCCCGCCACCTCCACCCTCTTTCATATAGCTGTACATTTTACTACGCAACCCAACGAACTCAACAATTGGCGTTCCAACGCACTCGTCCTTCATCTTCCCAATAACTTTCTTATTCTCTCTAAAGAAGAATGGGCTGTCTGCAGGATAGTCGCTATTATCAAACTTTTCGCACTCCATCATAAAGTCGGAGTAAACGTCGTCAGTTTTGATTGAGTACAACAGACTGTCAGTGTCGGTGAAGTGCAATCTGCAGGTATCGCTAGAGTACTTTTTCATAATATAATTGTAGTGAAAATTGTACATCAACGTTTTACTCAAGTCTAGTATGCACATACCCACATATGCAGGTCTATTTAGTGTCAACGTTTCTTTAACCTTATGGACAGCAACTAAGTTCTCGCTAAATATTTTGCAAGACACAAACGTAGGCTTTGAGACAAGCTTTTCTAATTTCTTCGCGGTGGTCACTAATCTTACGTCCACACGCTTCCTCAAATTTTCCATCGTTTTTCCGAACACACTATTGTTCATCAACTTGAAGAAGTCCTTCTCAAATGCGTTCTTAGCCGCGGTTCTTTTGACTGTGTTAAAGTCGATGTACTTGCCTAGCCACTTGGACTGGTCAAACTGCAGGACCCTGTGAATCTTATTGACTCTCAATCCAAGATCCATGTACAACTGCAGATTTCCGTAGTGACACACATACTTTTTTTTGTCCATCAAATTAGTCACCAGCTTCTTTACACCACCAACACTCACGTTAAACTTATTTTTGATTTTCGTGCAGTACTCCGACAACATGTCAACAGTTATCTCCATCTTCTCGGGAGCCAACGGGTAATCGTTGTGTAGGTCGTGCAAATGGGTTGGGTACTCCAAGTCGACCTCAAGCAGTAGACCTTTTTTACTATTGTTGTGATACTCACGCAGATTAACCTTTTTTATTTCTTTCTCAGTCAACCACTTGAAGCCGCCCGTGGGTAGACTTCGACTCATCGCCCATCCATACAAATTGTTGGCGTCAAGGTACATCAAATACTTCGACTCTTGCGCTTTATCGTACCCCTTCATGTATTTATTATTCGCCACACCATGTCTGTTGCATATGTAGCTCACACCACCACGCATACCTAATTCTACGAACTGGAACATGTCGATGTCGGACAATAATTCAAGTTCCACTCCAGTCATCTTTAGCATGGCGTCCCAAGCCAATCCAGGCGACGTGAAATAGTGACACGGGTCTAATTTATACTCACGATGGCATGTCTTTCTAAAGTTCTCAAAAACGTCAGCGAGCAAGAGCACATCGCTTTTTAAATACAGGTCGTGATACCCACCCATATTTTTGACGTCGAAGTAGTCCCACACATCGCAAGCGCGCTCATGCATTTCTTCCGTAATGTGCTCGTCATTCAGAACGCTGTAAAAGTCCTTTTTGGAGGGTAACTCGCTTTCATCGAATTTTTCAAAGGAGTCCATATAATCATAGGGGTAGACTCCCTTTCTTGTCATTAGTGCCAACCCTGTTTCACGAAACACTTCTGACGTGTATTTGAAAGCGTCCCTTGGTAGGTTCTTCACCAAGTTGTCTAGACCACTACCCATGAACTGAAAGCTGTCCAAGAATACCAAGTTTTTTCCAAGCATGAACGCCATGTACTTCTCCATGTTGTTCGGTATCACATTTATGTCTTGACCAAACTTACCAATCTCCTGCATAATGAAATGACTATCGTAACCACGTAAGTTATGAAAGATCACGGGGATTTTATCAGTCAACTTAAAATTCACATTACACTGACGATGTGCGGACCCTCTATACCTACCTGACACGTGACAGTGGTCTCTCACTCTAACGTCAGCGTCAGTGTACTCAACACTGCAAATATGGCAACTTTTAGCCTCGTCGAAATCTTGTTTGTCGTCATCAGTCAACACCATTTCTTTGTTAAAGTGACTCTCAGATGTCTTTTTACAATATTCAACAATTTCTAACATCTCCCCAATGAACTTGTTAACTGCGTTTTCACCGCGATACACTTTTACTGGCTTACTGTACTCGTTGTCATAACAACAAACTAATTTGTACCCATAACCGCAGTCAACATGCCTCTGGTAAGCATTTGTGTAGCTACACTCGCTTGACAGCTTTGCTGTGTGCACCTTCTGTGTGATAGCCTCGAAATCTGCGTACACCACAAATGGTACGTTTAGCTGCCTACTAAAATTCTCGTATTTCACTTTCGCACCTTTTTGCGGCATTTTAATAGCTTGCTTCCCATTGATGACCAAACATACTTCAACATGGCTTTCAAGCACGTCCGCTCGACTAAAACACTGCAAACAATACCTACAAAAGTGCTTTCTCGCCTTATACTTTGTCTGACGGTACATGAATTTGTTAAAATCGCGAATGTACACATAATGCTTATTGCCCACGTCATTAGTTATCAACAGTAGGTCCATGTGGTCAGGATACACCTCCTTAGAAACGTACACAGGGAATGGTTGCTTATTTTCGTACCCAAAAACATTGATGCTAATATCGTTTGCCTTCTCGATCTTGTTGTAGTCTTTAAGTGTGACTGGGAAGTCAATTCCGTCATAGTTCAGCTCACCGACATGTCTAGCGTACTTCGACGTTCTATCAGAGTGTTTTCCAACAGGAAATTTATGCGCTAGGTGACACCATCTAAAACACTCGTTGTCATCATCGTTATTTACGTTTATCAGACCCTTCTTACTATTACGCAACTCCTTTGGCAGCGTAATGTAGCTACTCCCATGCAAAGGTCTGTAAATAGCGACATTAACGTAGTGTGCGTCTATTTTGTCGATAGTCCATCCAGACCCCTCAGATAACCACCCAGCTATCCGCGTCAAGATTTGTTCCGATCCACGGTTGGCAACACCCTCAATGTCGTGGTCATTAATGACGACGAACGTTTCGCTGTTAAAGTAGGCAGTTTTGTACGTGGTCTTATTGAGTTCTAAAACTTTCTCAAAAGTGACCTTGACTGTCTCTACCACTTTCATTCCGTTGGTCTCACCTAGTTCACGTCTCAAAAGGTTGATGACAGCGCTTCTACTACCGTTCACCTGATTGATGTCTCTATCGTTAACCACCTCGACTCCATAGGACCTTGTGAACCCTCTCAGCGCTTGACCCAACAGCCGTGGGCTATGGTCTTCAACTGTGGGTTGTGCTCCCTGATCTCTAACGAGACGGTTGTGTGTCCGACTACCAACGTTAACTCGCCTGTTTGTCAGCGGATTAATAGTACTGACATTTGTCGTGTCGCTAAAAACACCATCTCTAACAAGTCGATTGTAGACTCGCCCATGAACGTTGACTGCTCTACCTGTTAGTGGATTTACAACGGCTGCACCATTTCTAACAAGTGAGTTTTCTGTGACGTCACTCATGGCTTCTATACACTACACTTGTATTTTTTTTCCTAAACCACTCGTCGTAGTAATTGTCACCACTCTCACACCATCCCAGCTTTGGGTACACCACCCCAAACAGATTGTTGTCAAATAAGTCTTTCACCTTCCCATCTTTGAGGTCTGACACCTTCTTGAGTGTCTCAACCCGTCTTCTGTGACACAACCTAATAATGTAGTATCCATATCTGCTGACATTTCTACCCTTAATCAAATTGCATGAGTGCAGCACATTGACAACTTTCAAGAAGTCCTCTTTTATCAACTCAAGGTGCTCACCCTTCACAACGTTCCGTAGTCTCCTCCCCATCCACCAAGACCGTTTGTGAACGCTTTTTAACCGAGTGAGTCTCATGTCGCTATAACTCTGAGTGTAACCCCATTCAATGTCACCACACTTTGGACACGCGTACCCACCACAGTCACTCAGATGTTTCACAACGTCACAATCCGAGCAGTAGTAAAGCCTGAGGGTGCCTCCACACTCAATTTGCGTCTCATTCGCGATTTCGTCAATTGTGTAGCCGTAGCTCATCTGCCTCATAAGTTTGTCCATCACTCTTATACTACTCCAACATTTTTTTACCGAGTTAGCACCCATACCGCTATCCCACTACCCAAACCTAGCGCGCTAACAAACAACAATTGGTATTCCTTCATTTCCGCACTCGGTTGGTAGTAATCCGCAACCCTCGGGGAGTCAGTGAACACTCGTCCGCTGTACTGTATGGTCATTACGCTTCTAAGTTCTTCCAACGCGTGGTTTGTGTCATTGATGTCAGCGTTAGCATCTGAGAGCATTTGCCGTAAACGCTGAATCTTATCTTTCTTGGCGATTTCATTCTCGTACCACGCTTCTTTCGCGCTGGCTAACTGCTCCAACGCATGGTTGTGCCTTTCCATCTCAGCTTCATAACCTGTGTGATTGAACTTTGAAAACATAAAGCCAGCGCCTGCAAAAGCCACTGCATTAAATATCCCTCCAGCCACAACGCTCACCATTAACTTACACTGATTTGAATGGATCTGTCGGTATCCACTTTTTCGATTGCATCCATTTTACTAACAGCGTTCCTGCACCAACAGCTGCAGCGAGTTTCACTGTGCCTTTCACTGTCTCTGGTGTTCCCAATGGTTCCCCCAAAGCCTTTTTAGAAATCATACTCACTGCCACAGCACCAGTCGTGACAAGTAGCGCGTCGTACAATTCGTTCATAAGTTCTTTTCGATCGATCGCAGTCATATACATTGTCGTGTGTTTTGTTCAAGAATCAAATGTGTCTAACGCTGGACGACGAGTTCTACAACTTTCTGACACAGCTGGTGCAGTACTCACAGGCTCTAGTCGTGTCTCTTTTTCACTGCTAATTGTGTACCATAACGAAGCACCAGCGATGATTACACCAAGTGTTCCGACAACATATCCATAACCCCACTCACCACCCTGTTCCTCGTTGACTATCATTTCACGCATTTTTTTTTCTTTCGCGGCTTTCGATATCTCAGCCAACTTTTTACCAGCAGCGACACGCTTTGGGTCCTTCACCTTAACACTTTTCACATCAGCTGTGATCTTAGCGTCAACAGCCGTCTGTGAGTCTTCAACCATCTAATACATTATCACGTGTTATCTTACTCACAGGTGCCTCACAGTTGACCTCACAGATATCTCACAGTTCCAGACCAAACGCACTAAAAATTAGGATTTTTTCTGGGAGTATAACATAATGACTCAAGCCCGAGAAATTAGCGAAGAAGATATTGCCAACACACTGAGAACAGCCTTTATCAGTGTGCCCACCCTACAAGGCGCCTCTGGACCTATCGTCTTAAACGAGTACTTCTCAACATACACAATGTTCGACCCCGACCCTGAAGGACCACCAAAACGGCTTGGCTCTCAGATCCGCCATACGAGGTATCTTCTCGACGCTTGGATCGATCTTCGAGAAGACAGAGCCAACGAGCTTGCTGGTGTGTTAGCTGACATAATCCCTGTGTGGTGTTACTCGCCATTCAAACACCTTATGTTAGCGAGTTACGTCTACTTGAGCGACCCTAGTGAGTCCACAGCTACATTACTCGGTAATTTCCTCCAAGTGTTCTTAGCGACCCTTCTATGGAAACCATGCCCAACCAAAGCCAAAGCGTGGCTAGAGCTCGCCGCAAACCGTGACGTTCACGTTTGCAAGGTTGGGTGTAATGAGATACTGGGTGCGGACGATATCAGGGACCACGTACTCTCGCCCGCCCACAGACACTTTGCGAGAAATAAAAACGCGTACACCTGTCACCCATGCGGTGTGGTTACCAACGACCCACTGTATCGCTTGAGACATGAGAGCTCGAGGTCTCATCTTAAAAACTTAGAGCTTCAGCGGATATTTAACAACGAACAACAGTTGCCGCAAGAGGGGAGAGCGTTTCTCTGGAGGTATAGTAATCATGAAGAAAATCGGTAGACTAGAAATCGTGATTGGTCCCATGTTTGCAGGAAAAACAACAGAGACTCTTCGCAGGTTAATCATGTTAAGTAAGTCAGGGCTCAAAGTCCTCTACATGAACAACAAACGCGATACCAGACGAACTGACCACGCGTTCTCCACACATCGTCAGACCATTGTTGTTGGATCAGACAGTTTACCTGCGAAGTTAATCACCAACCTCCCGAGTTCTTCCGAGATAGCTGACTATGACGTCATCGGAATTGATGAGGGCCATTGGTACTCTGGGTTACTCCCAATTATCCGTGAATACGTTAAAGCTGACATTCACGTCATTATTTGTGGTCTCATAACAACGGAGCACTTAAAAAGACTTGGTGAACTCGACACACTCTTCCCAATGGCAGACGACATCACATTTCTAAAAGCGTATTGCGCCGTTTGTCGCGACACTTACGGAACAACTGTTGACGCGCCATTCAATTGGAGATACAACCCAGGACCATCGTTTGTTGGTGGTGCTGAGCAATATCGTGCAGTGTGCAGACGTCATCATCCTTCCACACAAAATTAAGGGTGTTCTCGGATACCCCACTTTTTTAAATTTAGACATTGGTCACATGAAGCGTCCAATGTCTCATAGAAACATTTTTTCACACAGTGGTCAGAAGGTTTGTGAAATAAAGAGAGAAATCTTCGCAGATATTTTTTACTGAGTTAAAAACGTCTTTTAAAAACGCTAGAACAGTTGTCGCTTCAAACGTCGTCTCAACAATGAGAACGAGTGCTAATTCGACTTATTACTCGCTGTCTAAAAAGTCTCTTTACAATAACGTCTCTCATGGTTACTCAACGCTGATTTATTTTTAAATTTACGAAGGCAGTGAGAGCACTGAAACCCAACGTCAAAGAAATATTTTATCACTGTGGTAATAGCGTCGTCGTATGAGTCGCACAAGAGTGTTAGATAACCAGCGGATTTATATCTGAGCAACAGAGACTCCTGCTCTTTGGACGTCTTACCTGTACCACCTGGATTCTTGAACTCAATCACGAGCCCGCTGTGCTGTCGGTTCGCATTAGCAATAACCAAGTCAGGTGTTCCACGTTGGTAACCTTTTTTCCATGAATTTATTCTTTTACTTGAAGTGTCTTGATTTTCACCACAAGCAGCTATCAAAATAGCTTCTGGATAATATTTCCTAAGAAAACCAACAACTTTCGTATGTAGATCGAACTCGGTGATCATTTTAAATTGATTGTGTTTGAGACCAACGTCAGCTAAACTTTTTCTAACGCTTGGTAAGACCTCTGAGTGCACCCACCTTCCAAAGTGTTTCGCGCGCTCCAATTTACTCGAGAACGTTAGTGAGTAGACCCCAAGTTCGTTGATAAACGAGGCCTGCTCTATCTTCATTTTACAATCAGGTTCGACGTGGTCATTGACTGCATCTTTTGGTCGAGCATAGCCTAGAGCGCTCGCGACTTCTCCTGCTTTGAACCATATCTCACCGTTGTCCATGACTGTCGTGATTTGGTGGCCATCGAAGTCGAATAATCGAGGTATTGCGGAGGTCATCACTATATTATAGTCCCCCACGAAAAAAACTACTCGACATAAATACCACGCCTTTTATAGATCTGGTTTGTTGTGTACCAATACAGCAAATACGTTTTATTAGCCCTCAGTTTTCTACGTCGTCTGAAAAAGTTTCTAATGTTACGAGCCAGTTTTCTAAACCAACCCATCACATAACTTAGGTCACGTCTCCTACAAGTCCCACAGTGTCTAATTCTGCGGGTAGCGTAATAGGTTTGCCGTAAGTCTTTTTAGACCTCATACCAATCTCAGCGTGGAGCTCGAGAGTCACATCACCGCGACCAAATGACCCACCAGCTTTGAACATGTGGTCAGTCGTCTTATTTATCTTATACACTTCACGAGGTCTCGAAAAACATGCTCCCATTTACTTCACACCATATTCCTTCATCATTTCTCCACCCATGATTATGATGTCTCGGTTCGTCATGTAGCCACTCACAATTTTCACACCGTAGAATTCTATCAACGATGGGTATGCATAGGGTGCGAGTGGTATTCTTGGTCGGTGTATTCCAAAAATTGTTCCATAGGGTGTGCCTATCTTTTTCATGTTCGCTATAAAGTCTGAGTCGGTTGACTTAACGTTATTGACCCTGACGTGTGAATTGTACATTTGCCAGTGTATTGATATCATATGCATTTTACTTATGTCAACGCCACTTGGAATAGTGCATACGCTCTCCGTTGCTGGGATGCTACCACCATACGCGAGCTTGTTGGTCGTGCCAGTCTTGTACCCTATGAACTTATCCCACTGGCCATCGTCGTTTGATATAATTGTCTCCCAATTTGATCCAGCGGTGCGAGTAGGTAACCTCACCACAACAAAAATAGAAAGATCACACCATTGCATACTGGGGCAATTAAAATGGAGACCTGACTCAAGTGGGATTGGTGCTAGCACAGGGGATAGAAAACTTTGACTCACACCACTGATGCCAACAATAGGACCATAAGCTGGGTTGTTTTGCACTAATTTACTTGTTTCACCAATGGCCTTCACTTTGTTTGAACCATTGGTGTGAAATTCCACATTTTTCAAGGCGTGTGTGCTAACGTTGAAGTCGAGCACAAGATTATAGGACTGACTCTTGAGGTAGCTTGATAGCAATTGGTTTAGAGTTCTTTTGTTGATAGCGTCTAAGTCATCGACTGGGTCTGCTACGTTTTTTATTGCTGAGCCTTGCATGTCTATTATTCCAGACATCCTTCCACCGGTCGCGCTTAATTTAGGATCTTCGTCCAGATGTCTTTTCGTTCTCTTTAGTATTTTGTCGTGAGGGTCGTCAGACTCATACCCATAGTTTAGACTCATTACTACTTCAAGGTGTATTTGGTTAGCAGATAGCCAGAGACTGCTGAGAACCCTAAGATTATCGCCAGCGTTGTCGTGTCAGACTCGCTTGTGGTGGTGGCCACTGTTTTTTTCGCAGGAAGTGGTGTCGCGTTTTCTTGGTAAACTTTTTTAGCCACCGCGTTTTCTTGGTAAACTTTTTTAACCGCGAGACTCGCTGGCGTTACTAAGTTAGTCACCACATTTTCTTGGTGGACTTTTTTAGCCGTAATTGTTGGTGTTGTTGCATTCAAGCTAGTGTTCACCCCAAATCTCATGGACTCTGTGGCAATCTTTAATAAGTTGTTGTACCCAGCGATTTTATTCTTGAGAATTACTACATTGCTCGGCATCAACCATGTACTTGGTGACAATGCAAGATTTTGAACAACGTTGGTGTCTCTAATCGATTTATTCATGTTGAGAATCCATGTCGACACGTCATACTGAATAACACTGTCAGAAAACAACTTGCGGAATTCTTGTTGGGTCTCTAGACTTCCTGCAGAACCACCAACGACTGATACACGTGTTCTCGCTTGTGCACCAAGTGTGGAGTACACAAAGGCTTCTATGCTCTGATTTAGATATTGCAGTCCAATGTTGGTGAAGCCGTCTGAGAGTCGCGCGACGTATCGTTTGTAATCGTTCTGAACGTCGTTGAGTGTGAACACTCTGGATTCGCCTGTTGTGCCATCACTCAGTACTTTATTCTGGTAATAATGTTTTCTAGGAATCTTGGAAATCTTACCATACAATTCGGAAGCGTTAAATTCTCTACTTATTGATTTCATGGTCTCACCACCCTCCATTCTTCTCAGAAGTCTTCTAATGGTGAAGTACAAATGAAATCTCATCACACTTGTGACCACAGGGTGAACCTCTTGTGACACTGATAAATGTTGCAGTGACACCCCACAACAGAAACTCGCACAATACGTCGCGAACACAACACGGTAGTAAGATTCGTTGTCATCCCACTCTGATTTTGTCTTTGACGTGGTGACTCGCAAGACTGGCAGCTTCGACATGAAGTAGCTACTCTGGTTAACAAAAACTTTAAAGTTATTCACTGGATAATTTAACACATTTTCTGTTGGATAACCATCCCAAAGCCCCCAATGGTTTTTATGACCTTTTGGCAGTGGTTGGATAGTTCCACCACCTTGCCATATTATTGGGAACTTACTATTGTGTAGCCACTTCCACATGCTTTTATCATTTTTGAAGGTTGTGCTGGTTATGTCTGTGCTGAGGATGTCATTGTTTCTGAAATATATGTCGACACTCATGATCTTACCATCTTGCAAAATATTTGGATAGAACTCGAATTTGCCTAAAGTAGCGTTGGGGTACTTTTTGACGAAGTCTGCCTTTGCGTCGTGTGCAGCCTTTGACGTGTTCGCCATCGCGAGTTTGTAATACTTTCCATAGTAATCACGAAGGGCTTTCTGCATATATAATATACCATATGTTACACATAACACATGCTACATTATATATGGTCAGGGTTGTAGTATTGATTAGAGGTCCAACGGAAACTGTGGATCTACCAGAGGCACTTTTGACGTTTGGCTCAGATCCTCACTTACTAGTAAAAAAAGCGACCATCTTTTGGGACTATGTTAACGTGGAGACCGGTGTGAATGATGAAATAAGTTACAACAGTAACAAACACGTTTTTGAGTCTGGGTACCACACTTTTAAAATGATTGCTGATGAATTGAAAGGATTAGGGGCTATCGAGCTAGTAGCCAACAAACACAATTCAAAGTGCGCGATAAGAACTGACCAACAATTGGAGCTGTTTAAATTTGGAGAACTCTTAGGGTTCGATGGTAACACAACGATAAGTAGTAGTGGTTTGGTCAGCCCTAACGTTGTGGATGTTAACAAAGGGTTGAAGTACGTACAAGTGGGTTGTAGCATTGTGAACAGACCTGAGAATATTGTTAATGGCAGCAAAAGCGAGGTTATCGTTGAGCTACCATTGACCACCACCCAACCACTGAAGAGCTCTGTTCAACAATTCTTCAACATTGAGTCGAAGGTGTCGATAAACAAAGGCGCTTTTACACAGCTGGTGTTTAACGTGACTGACCAAGATGGTAGTGGTGTCAACGTTGGTGACATATTGTTGGATTTGTACGCAACGCTTGAGTAGCTAGACGTGCGCTAATGTAATGAGTCTAAACTACGGGTATGACTCTGGTGGTTACACTGAAAAGCGACGTGTAGACGACAGTCCTCAAAAGTTGACGGTGCTCGTTGAAGGTGTGGAGAAAGTTGTAACTTTTGACTACAGTGTAGTGGCCACACACGATAACCCACACATCGTAGTCAAGACAGCCACTGTGTTTTGGAGCTACAATAACGTGGCGAGTGATGTCGATATTCAATTCGTACTCGCTGCCACAGGAGGACCATCGTCGATAGCCGGGCCAACTCGAGTGGGTAAGGGCTACTACGACTTCGACGCGTTGGTTAGAGCTCTACGACACGCGCTCAGGGTGGTTTATGTAGACTTCGTGGTGGAGAAACTGATAGCCACAGGTAAAAGTAGGGTCAAAGTTCTGCCTTTGAGGTTTGGTGCCACCACTGTATACAAACTTAGGTTAGGTGACATTGGGCTTTTGCTTGGTTTCGCGAAGGACGCAGGGATTTCACCAGATGCTAAGTGGCATGACAGTCCAAACAAGATTGACATGAACAGAGGTCTAAAGTATGTAGAAGTCTCGTGCGACGCTGTCAAGACGGAGAGCAACGTGGGCACTGATGGGAAGCGTAGTAATGTGATCACAACATTGCCAATACCCACCGAGCAGTCTCTTGATGGAGGGATACAACGTTACGCATACGTTGACTCCAAGGTGAAAATTAAAAAAGGTGTTTACTCAAGTATGACGTTTCGTGTCAAACCAAACAATGGTGACGCTGACGTTGGTGCGGTGTTATTGGAACTGTATATTGTGTGAATTATATGGAGCTCGGTGTGGAGACAGAGCAAGGGTTGAGAGACATTTATTATGATCCTAAGACGGGGTTCAGTGGTGTAGAGAAATTGTATCAAAGTGCATTGGGAGACGGATTGAAAGTAACTAGAAAAACAGTGAGAGAATGGTTGACAGCGCAGGATACCTACACTAGGTACAAACCTATTGTGAGAAGACATAGATTCCGCGCTACCTTTGTTGGATTTCTTGGTGAAGAGCTCCAAATGGACTTAGTGGACATGAGCAAGTACTCAAAACAGAATGGGGGGTATTATTGGATATTGACAGGTATTGAAATATTGAGTAGATACGCTTTTGGTATTGCGGTTTACAGAAAAGACACTAAGAACATGACTAAGGCTGTTGGAAAATTGTTGAATGATTTTAAAGATCGGTTTGGGGTCACACCTAAGTTAGCGCAATTTGACGATGGGCTCGAGTTCTACAACGTTGGTGTGAAAAGTTTGCTGAAAGAACATGGTGTTGAGTATTTCAGCACTAAGAGCGACAAAAAGGCTGCTGTTGTCGAACGTTTTAATAGAAGTCTGAAGAGTATTATGTGGAAGTACTTTTACGCACGTGGGACGTACAAGTGGATTGGGGTTCTAGATCAGTTTGTGAGCAATTACAATAGCAGTGTGAATCGCAGCATTATGATGAAGCCAAAGGATGTCGATAAGTCAAACGAAAGCGAGGTGTGGACCACTTTGTTTGGTCACCAATTTGCAGACAACCCATTGCCAAAGTTTAAGATTGGCCAATCGGTGAGAATTAGTAAATACAAGAGTGTGTTCACAAAGGGCTATGAAGCCAACTTCACTGAGGAGCTGTTTAAAGTGGTAAAGGTTATTCGTGGTGATCCAAATGTGTACGAAATTGAGGACGTGAGCGGTGAACAGATTATTGGTAAATTTTATGAGCAGGAATTATCGCTAGTCAATAGGAAACGTGGTGGCGACGATGTGTACAGAGTTGAAAAGGTGTTGAAAAGAAAGAAAGTCAGAGGGAAGAAGATGGCGCTGGTCAAATGGTTGGGTTATGAGAGCAAACATAACTCATGGATACCAGAAAGTGATATTCAAAATGTAGGTTAGTGTAACATGGCTAAGAGTGGCTTCGACGACCTCGAGACGGAGGGCTTTGATGAATACAAAGATATGAGTAATGATGAACTAGATCGCAGTCTCGAAAGAGCCACTCAAGATCTTGAGCTAGCTCGGGGCGATCTAGGCGTCACAGCTGATGAGGAAACTAGACTAACTAGAGTGGAGAGTGGACTGAAGCGAGAACATGACATAAGACTTCGCCAACACATGGGGGAGACTACTAGCGATCTCGTAACGCGGAGTGGTGGAGGAGTGTATCAACATGTGGAGAGGGTTTTTAGTGATCTCGCAACGCAGACTATTGACAACGTGAGAGATCGTGAAGACGTCGTGAGGAGTGTGCCATTGTTAGACACCACACACGCAGAGTACGTCAACATACCTGGACTAACACCAGTCGAGAACCGTGAGTTGAGCGCGCTACTCAATCCAAGCGAGAACGTGTCGCGTGAGTCTAGAATAGGCGACACTGGCGCATTGCAAATACGGGCGGACCGTTATCAAAACTTGATAAATGAAGTGAGCAAAAGAATAGCAGAGCTCGCAGAAAAAGACCTCACGGCTGCAGAGAACGAAGAGTTCGTCGATCTAGCTGAAAGAGTGATTGGACTTACACAAGCTAAAGACATGCTTATCGAACAGCGGGAAATAGAAGAGGTTAGAGAGCGACAAGAGATCGACATTGACAGGTTTCAGAAGTTCAAGAAATGGGCTAGAGAAAATATGGTTGGGATGAGTGCTTTAGCGATTTCAGTGGCAGCAATTGTGACGACTGTTATTATCGCTGGGAGGACTAACGTTATGAAAGGCGCTATGGTCACGAGGTCGTTTGCACAGGCTGTTAAGAACGCGATAACGAAGATGGGTCCATGGGCTGTTGGATTGGCTAACTTAGTTTACGACGCGCTGGTGACAGGTGCAAAGGGTCTCGCTTGGTTAGCTCAAAATCTGTGGGTGTTTGCGGTGACATTCGCGTGGCTTGCGTACAATTATCTAAACTAGAGAGAAAATGTGATTCGTGGGAGTCAGAGAGCGATATTCAAAATGTGAGCTAATGTAATATGGCTGAAGGTGGGGAAGGTTTTGACGAGATTGAGATGGAGGACTTCGATAGACTCGATAGGTACACCGACGATCAAATAAACGACGAACTCGAAAAAGTCACTCTTGATTATAATTTAATTAACAACGAGTATGGTGATGACGACGACGACATGCCAGACATCATGCGTGTCAAGTATGGTAAATTGCGTGAGAGAGTGAATAAATTACAGTACGAATATGATAGAAGGTCTCGAGAAAAAGAGACGTCATTTATCGACACTGACGATGGTAAGACGGTGACAATAAGGGGGACTAACACAAAAGTCCCAACAGTAGAGTTTGTTGAGCAGGAGTCATATGGTGGCGTCAATGACATAAGTTTTAGTATAGCTTTTGAAGAGGAGGAGGAAATTAAGAAAAGACTGGGTGAGCTAAAAGCGTCCAACAAAGAGATAACAGAAGACAACGTAAAAAGAATCAAGCTAATAAATAGTAAAATACATAAATTAAGCAAAAAGGGACTCGGCCACGACGACGCGTCAAGGGAAATAGTCAACAGGTCGCAGGTTGCGGACTCAGGGGCTATTCTTTTCAAACCGATAAACAAAGATGGTAAATATGGAAGACCCAAACGAATTCTAATACCTGATAAAAAAGGCTTGATCTACAGTAAAGACGCGAGTAGTAAAAACGCGATTGAACAGTTCAAAAAGTTAGTTAGTCAAATCCCTGAGAGTACAGAGACAACAGTTGCCACAGCAGAAGTGACCCCAGACGACCCCCCAGTAATTGATACAAAAGTGGGTTATGTTAACATACGTGGACTATCACAAAACGAAGACCGCGAGCTGAATGGTGTGCTTAATCCAGGTGATGGTGTGTTGCGTGAGTCAAGAATAGGTGACACTGGTGCGCTGCAAACACAAGCAGACTATCTTCAAAAAGCGATAAATGAGACGGGTAGGAGATTGGAAGAGCTCAACAGAGAAGACCTCACGGCTGCGGAGAAAAAAGAGCGTATTAGTCTAGTTGAGAGAGCGATTGGACTTAGACAGGCTAGAGACATGGTTATTGAACAGCGGCGAATAGAAGAGGTTAGAGCGCAACAAGAAGTCGACATTGACAGGTTTCAGAAATTTAAGGAATGGGCTAAAGAAAATATGGTTGGGTTGAGTGCTGTAGCAATTTCAGTGGCTGGAATTATAACAACAATTATTATCGCTGGGAGGTCTGCTGTTATGAAAGGCGCTATGGCCACGAGGTCATTCGCGCAGGCTGTTAAGAACGCGATAACGAAGATGGGCCCATGGGCTGTTGGATTGGCTAATTTAGTTTACAACGTGTTGACGTTGGGTGCGAAGGGTCTCGCATGGTTGGCTCAGAATCTGTGGGTACTCGCGGTGGTACTTGCGTGGTTTGCTTATGATTATTACAAGCTAAAACGGTAGCGATAAAACATATGTAAAGGTATATGAACGTCACGTCAGCAGAGTTGAGTCCTGGTTTTAGACGAGCGACCATGGGTGGCATAAAAGGGGTGAGAACGCAGCATGTGATCACGTTGAACCCTAATAAAGTCAGTCCTGGTGAGGAACTTTACATTGATATACCAAAGCTTAAGGTTAGTAGCTGTTTGGTGCCTGGGTCGTTGGGTTTAGTGTTTGACTTTAAGAATGCGAACGCCAAAAGCTGGTTCTTGAATAATGTTAGCAAGTTGTTGGTTGAGAAACTTGTTGTGAGACTAGCTGGGGAAACTGTGTATGACAACAATGGGGAAAATTACACTGGTGTTTATCGCGACCTTTGGGAAAGTGTCACTGCGCGAGATCAAATGATTGACTATGGTGTTGGTGGTGAGAACTTGAGAAAGCTAGTTTCTAAGGACGACAGTGGTGCGACGAGTGGGAACGTCGCTAAAGTTAGTGACGCGTTGATGTTTGGTGTGATTGGAACGAAACAGCGGATTAAGCTCGGCAAGATCATGAACGACCACGGGTTGTACGCTCCTTTTAGCATGAACAACAACTTGCAGTATGTGATCACACTTCCGAAGGCCACAGACATTATGGTGGCGCAATCCGGTAGCGCTGTGGGTGGATACACTCTGGAGAACCTCGAGCTTGAGTATGAGACGATTGATAACCAGGAGCTTGCTGATGAGATAGCGTCGGGTTACGCAAGTGGTCGTAGTTTGTCATATGAGCACGTTACGTTGATGAAAACCACCGAATGGGACAAAGGCACGACCATTGTGAATGAAAACATTAATCTACCAAGAAAAAGCATGAAGGCAATTGTGTTGCTATTCACGAATAAGGTGCGAACAGACAGCGAGGAGTTTCTTTACCCAAATATTGAGAATATTAGAGTCACAATTGAAGGTGTGCCAAATAGTGTGTACTCACAGGGTATTCCAAAGTCGAAGTTCTACGCAGAAGCGAAGCGACTGTTTGGGTTGGGTGAAGAACACGCTCAGTTCATGACCATACAGAAGTTCTATAAAGATGGCTTTGCGTTAGTCATCGACTTGAGGAGTGTTCAAGATAATTACAACGTCGCCACTGGCAAGAAAATTGTGAACACACAATCTGGCGTGCTTCTTGAGATCACTAAAAAAGCGACGACTGCAAATGTCATGTGCAGGGTGTTTGTGATAAGTGATGGGTTGGTCAACTTTATGAACAATGGGTTGCAATCAATCCAGTATTAAATCAAACGTGAGTTAATGGAGACTCCGTTTAATGCGCTAATTGTTGGGATGACAGCTTGTGGTAAGACGCATTATTTACTCAACACACTGGAATCTGAGTATCGTGGTAAATTTGACTACATTGTGTTGATTTGTCCTACTTTTGAGTGGAACAAAGCGTATCAAGATTGGAAATATGTGCATGACCCTGACGTGTTAGCGATAGACTGCACACAGGACAATGTCGACGCTGTTCTCAAGTGTGTAACAAATGTTTTTAAAGGCACTAACACTCTGATTGTGTTGGACGACTGTGCGAGCTCTCAAGATGTCAAGAATAGGACTAGTCAATTGGTCAACTTAGCTTTTAGTGCGCGACATTTTATGTTGAGCGTTATTGTCATCACACAACAACTGACGTCGATCGCAAAACCGTACAGAGAAAATATTAGTAAGCTCGTTTGCTTCTACTGCCCAAGTAGGAGTGATATGAAGGTCGTTATCGATGATTACCTTGGAAACATTAGCAGAGAAAAATCGTCGGCGATTGTGACCGCATTAAAAAATAATAAGTACGCTAGACTTGAAATCTCACTGCGTTATCCATACAGTCATGAAGTTGTTATTCCACAATAAAATATGGGTACAAGTAATAGCGCGATGGTAAAACGCAAAAGTGAAGAAAATCCTACGATTGAGAAATTAGTTGAGGAGACTGATGACACCTCAACTGTGGAAGACAATATTGACGTTAGGAGATCTGAACTTATTAGACTGTCTGGTGACGGTGTGGTAAGTCAATCTGAAGCGTACATTAAAAAAGCGTCCGCAAAGGTTATCGACAAGATATGGCGCCAATATGAGTTGAAGAGAATGGAAATCGCAAACGCTTTTCTCACCGACTTGTTAATCAGCAAATTCGCTAACTTACTAGATGGGTTGAACGCTATTGAAAATCCTGACGAACTAAACGACGAACTACAAAAAGACCCGTTATTAAAAAAAGACGTTGAGAGCATTGTTGCGATTGTGACGCCGTACGTGCCTTTCTTGGGCTTGCTGTCGGGAGGAATCACAACGTCGAAGTATGTGTACGATCACCATTTTAGAAAAGAGGCAACAAACACCGAAAATAGTGAGCAAACGGACTAATTCGCGAAACGACTGGCTATTTGTTAGTCAATGTTGTTAGCCAATCAAAAGAGCACCATTTCGCTATCCATTTGGATAAACATCACCACTAGAACCAAAATCTGGTGGTTTTTTTTTCGCGCGTGAGTTGAGACAGCAGTAGTTTGTTGAAAAAAAATGTGAAAACGTTGAAACGACACTCTCTTTTTTAAATATGCGAAAAATGTGAAACGACACATTCTTTTTTAAATATGTGAAAAATGTGAAACGACACATTCTATTTTTTAAAAAACATGCAAAAATATTGAAATGTCACATTATTAGCATATAAATCGAGTTTGTGGTCTTATTTGATGTATGTTGTAAATTTAGAATTACCGAAATGACATCGAATTTTTGGGGGTTTGGGATTTGGTGAAATTTGGTAATGTTTTGGTGATTATATTCGCGTTCAACATTGAATATATAAAAATTGGGATCGTACCCCTACTCTCTATACTACTCGACAAGACAAGACAAGAAAACTTGTCAAGACAAGACAACTTGTCAAGAGAAGACAACTTGTCAAGACAAGACAACATGTCAAGACAAGACAAGACAAGATAAGACAACTTGTCAAGACAAGACAAGACAAGGCAAGACAAGGCAAGACAAGGCAAGACAAGGCAAGACAAGGCAAGATAAGACAACTTGTCAAGACAAGACAAGACGAGACAAGACAAGACAAGACAAGACAACGTTTCAAGACAAGACAACTTGTCAAGACAAGACAAGACAATATAAGAAAAATTGTCAAGACAAGACAAAAAAAGACAAGACAAGACAATTTGTCAAGACAAGATAAGAAAAGACAAGACAACTTGTCAAGACAAGACAAGACAAGACAAAACAAAACAAAACAAAAATAAACAAAACAAAACAAAACAAAACAAGACAAGACAAGACAACTTGTCAAGTCACGACAAGACAAGACAAGACAACTTGTCAAGACCAGACAACTTGTCAAGACAAGACAAGACAAGATGAGACAACTTGTCAATACAAGACAAGACAAGATAAGACAAGACAACTTGTCAAGACAAGACGAGACAAGACAAGACAAGACAAGACAAGACAAGACAAGACAAGACAAGACAACTTATCAAGACAAGACAACTTGTCAAGACAATACAAGACAATATAAGACAACTTGTCAAGACAAGACAAGACAACTTGTCAAAACGAGGCAAGACAAGACAAGACAAGACAACTTGTCAAGACAAGACAAGACAAGACGAGACAAGACAAGACAAGACAAGACAAGACAAGGCAACGTATCAAGACAAGACAACTTGTCAAGACAATACAAGACAATATAAGACAACTTGTCAAGACAAGACAAGACAACTTGTCAAAACGAGGCAAGACAAGACAAGACAAGACAACTTGTCAAGACAAGACAAGACAAGACGAGACAAGACGAGACAAGACAAGACAAGACAACTTATCAAGACAAGACAACTTGTCAAGACAATACAAGACAATATAAGACAACTTGTCAAGACAAAACAAGACAACTTGTCAAGACGAGGCAAGACAAGACAATACCAGACAACTTTTCAAGTCAAGACAACTTGTCAAGACAAGACAACACAAGACAAGTCAACTTGTCAAGACAAGACGAGAAAAGACAAGACAATTTGTCAAGACAAGACAAGACAAGACAACTTGTCAAGACAAGACAAGGCAAGACAAGATAAGACAACTTGTCAAGACAAGCCAAGACAAGACAAGACAAGACAAGTCAAGACAAGACAAGACAAGACAAAACAAAACAAAACAAGACAAGACAACTTGTCAAGACACGACAAGAGAAGACAAGACAACTTGTCAAGACACGACAAGACAAGACAAGAAAACTTGTCAAGACAAGACAACTTGTCAAGACAAGACAACTTTTCAAGACAAGAATAAGAAAAATTGTCAAGAAAAGACAAAAAAAGACAAGACAAGACAATTTGTCAAGACAAGATAAGACAATATAAGACAACTTTTTAAGACAAGACAATACAAGGGAATACGAGACAAGACATGACAAGGCAAGACAAGACAACTTTTCAAGACAAGACAACTTGTCGAGACAAGACAAGACAATATAAGATAACTTGTCAAGACAAGACAAGACAAGACAAACCAAAACAAAACAAAACAAAACAAAACAAAACAAAACAAAACAAAACAAAACAAGACAAGACAAGACAAGACAACTGGTCAAGACACGACAAGACAAGACAACTTGTCAAGACAAGATAACTTGTCAAGACAAGACAAGATAAGACAACTTGTCAAGACAAGACAAGACAAGGCAAGACAAGACAAGACAACTTGTCAAGACAAGACAAGACAAGAAAAGACAAGAAAAGACGAGACAAGACAAGACAAGACAACTTTTCAAGACAAGACAACTTGTCAAGACAAGACAATATAAGACAACTTTTCAAGACAAGACAAGCCAATACAATTTGTCAAGACAAGACAAGACAACTTTTCAAGTCAAGATAACTTGTCAAGACAAGACAAGACAAGACAACTTGTCAAGGCAAGACAAGACAAGACAAGACAAGATAAGACAACTTAACAAGAAAAGACAAGTTGTCAAGACAAGACAAGACAATATAAGACAACTTGTCAAGACAAGACAAGACAAGACAAGACAAGACAAGACAACTTGTCAAGACAAGACAAGATAAGACAACTTGTCACGACAAGACAAGACAAAACAAAACAAAACAAAACAAAACAAAACAAAACAAAATAACTTGTCAAGATAAGACAACTGATCAAGACAAGACAACTTGTCAAGACAAGACAATTTATCAAGGCAAGACAAATTGTCAAGACAAGACAACTTGTCAACACAAGACAACTTGTCAAGACAAGACAAGACAACTTGTCAAGAAAAGACAAGACAAGACAAGACAAGACAACTTATCAAGACAAGACAAGACAACTTGTCAAGACAACATAAGACGAGACAAGACAAGACAAGACAAGGCAAGACAAGTCAAGACAAGGCAAGACAAGGCAAGACAAGACAACTTGTCAAGACAAGACAAGGCAAGACAAGATAATACAACTTGTCAAGACAAATCAAGACAAGACAAGACAAAACAAAACAAAACAAAACAAGACAAGACAAGACAAGACAACTTGTCAAGCCACGACAAGACAAGACAAGACAACTTGTCAAGACCAGACAGCTTGTCAAGACAAGACAACTTTTCAAGACAAGACAACTTGTCAAGAGAAGACAAGACAATACAAGACAACTTGTCAAGATAAGACAGCTTGTCAAGATAAGACGAGACAAGACAAGACAAGACAACTTGTCAAGACAAGACAAGACAAGACAAGACAAGACAAGACAACTTTTCAAGACAAGACAAGACAATATAAGACAACTTGTCAAGACAAGACAAGACAAGACAACTTTTCAAGACAAGACAAGACAATATAAGACAACTTGTCAAGACAAGACAAGACAACTTGTCAAGACGAGGCAAGACAAGACAATACCAGACAACTTTTCAAGTCTAGACAACTTGTCAAGACAAGACAAGACAAGACAAGTCAACTTGTCAAGACAAGACGAGAAAAGACAAGACAAGGCAAGACAAGGCAAGACAAGACAACTTGTCAAGACAAGACAAGCCAAGACAAGATAAGACAACTTGTCAAGACAAGCCAAGACAAGACAAGACAAGACAAGTCAAGACAAGACAAGACAAGACAAAACAAAACAAGACAAGACAACTTGTCAAGACACGACAAGAGAAGACAAGACAACTTGTCAAGACACGACAAGACAAGACAAGAAAACTTGTCAAGACACGACAAGACAAGACAAGAAAACTTGTCAAGACAAGACAACTTGTCAAGACAAGACAACTTTTCAAGACAAGAATAAGAAAAATTGTCAAGAAAAGACAAAAAAAGACAAGACAAGACAATTTGTCAAGACAAGATAAGACAATATAAGACAACTTTTTAAGACAAGACAATACAAGGGAATACGAGACAAGACATGACAAGGCAAGACAAGACAACTTTTCAAGACAAGACAACTTGTCAAGACAAGACAAGACAATATAAGATAACTTGTCAAGACAAGACAAGACAAGACAAACCAAAACAAAACAAAACAAAACAAAACAAAACAAAACAAAACAAAACAAAACAAAACAAGACAAGACAAGACAAGACAACTGGTCAAGACACGACAAGACAAGACAACTTGTCAAGACAAGATAACCTGTCAAGACAAGACAAGATAAGACAACTTGTCAAGACAAGACAAGACAAGGCAAGACAAGACAAGACAACTTGTCAAGACAAGACAAGACAAGAAAAGACAAGAAAAGACGAGACAAGACAAGACAAGACAACTTTTCAAGACAAGACAACTTGTCAAGACAAGACAATATAAGACAACTTGTCAAGACGAGGCAAGACAAGACAATACCAGACAACTTTTCAAGTCTAGACAACTTGTCAAGACAAGACAAGACAAGACAAGTCAACTTGTCAAGACAAGACGAGAAAAGACAAGACAAGACAAGACAAGGCAATACAAGACAACTTGTCAAGACAAGACAAGGCAAGACAAGATAAGACAACTTGTCAAGACAAGCCAAGACAAGACAAGACAAGACAAGTCAAGACAATACAAGACAAGACAAAACAAGACAAGACAACTTGTCAAGACACGACAAGAGAAGACAACTTGTCAAGACACGACAAGACAAGACAAGAAAACTTGTCAAGACAAGACAACTTGTCAAGACAAGACAACTTGTCAAGACAAGACAACTTTTCAAGACAAGAAAACATGTCAAGACAAGACAAGACAAGATAAGACAACTTGTCAAGACAAGACAACTTGTCAAGACAAGACAAGACAAGGCAAGACAAGGCAAGACAAGGCAAGACAAGGCAAGATAAGACAACTTGTCAAGACAAGACAAGACGAGACAAGACAAGACAAGACAAGACAACGTTTCAAAACAAGACAACTTGTCAAGACAAGACAAGACAATATAAGAAAAATTGTCAAGACAAGACAAAAAAAGACAAGACAAGACAATTTGTCAAGACAAGATAAGAAAAGACAAGACAACTTTTTAAGACAAGACAAGACAAGAGAATACGAGACAAGACAAGACAAGGCAAGACAAGACAACTTTTCAAGACAAGACAACTTGTCAAGACAAGACAAGACAACATAAGACAACTTGTCAAGACAAGACAAGACAAGACAAGACAAGACAAGACAAGACAAGACAAAACAAAACAAAACAAAACAAAACAAAACAAAACAAAACAAGACAAGACAAGACAAGACAACTGGTCAAGACACGACAAGACAAGACAACTTGTCAAGACAAGATAACTTGTCAAGACAAGACAAGATAAGACAACTTGTCAAGACAAGACAAGACAAGGCAAGACAAGACAAGACAACATGTCAAGACAACACAAGACAACACAAGACAAGACTAGACAAGACAAGACAATACTAGACAAGATAAGACAACTTGTCAAGACAAGACAAGACAAGACAAGACAAAACAAAACAAAACAAAACAAAACAAAACAAAACAAGACAAGTCAAGTCAAGACAAGACAAGACAAGGCAACTTGTCAAGACACGACAAGACAAGACAAGAAAACTTGTCAAGACAAGACAACTTGTCAAGACAAGACAACTTTTCAAGACAAGACAACTTGTCAAGACAAGACAAGATAAGACAACTTGTCAAGACAAGACAAGACAACTTGTCAAGACAAGACAACTTGTCAAGACAAGACAACTTGTCAAGACAAGACAACTTGTCAAGACAAGACAAGACAAGACAAGACGAGACAAGACAAGATAAGAGAAGACAAGACAACTTTTCAAGACAAGACAACTTGTCAAGACAAGACAAAACAATATAAGACAACTTGTCACGATAAGGCAAGACAAGACAAGACAATTTGTCAAGACAAGGCAAGACAACTTGTACAGACGAGGCAAGACAAGACAACTTGTCAAGACACGACAAGACAAGACAAGACAACTTCTCAAGACAAGACAGCTTGTCCAGACTATACAACTTTTCAAGACAAGACAACTTGTCAAGACAAGACAAGACAAGAAAAGACAAGATAAGACAACTTGTCAAGACAAGACAAGACAAGACAATACAACTTGTCAAGACAATCAAGACAAGACGAGACAAGACAAGACAAGACAAGACAACTTTTCAAGACAAGACAAGATAAGACAACTTGTCAAGACAAGACAAGACAAGACAAGACAAGAAAAGACGAGACAAGACAAGACAAGACAAGACAAGACAAGACAAGACAAGACAAGACAACTTGTCAAGACACGACAAGACAAGACAAGACAACTTGTCAAGACAAGATAACTTGTCAAGACAAGACAAGACAAGACAAGACGAGACAAGACAAAACAAGACAAGACAACTTTTCAAGACAAGACAACTTGTCAAGACAAGACAAGACGAGACAAGACAAAACAAGACAAGACAACTTTTCAAGACAAGACAACTTGTCAAGACACGACAAGACAAGACAACTTGTCAAGACAAGATAACTTGTCAAGACAATAACAAGACAAGACAAGAAAAGACGACAAGATAACTTGTCAAGACAAGACAAGACAAGACAAGAAAAGACGAGACAAGACAAGACAAGACAAGACAAGACAAGACAAGACAAGACAAGACAAGACAAGACAACTTGTCAAGACACGACAAGACAAGACAAGACAACTTGTCAAGACAAGATAACTTGTCAAGACAAGACAAGACAAGACAAGACGAGACAAGACAAAACAAGACAAGACAACTTTTCAAGACAAGACAACTTGTCAAGACAAGACAAGACGAGACAAGACAAAACAAGACAAGACAACTTTTCAAGACAAGACAACTTGTCAAGACACGACAAGACAAGACAACTTGTCAAGACAAGATAACTTGTCAAGACAATACAAGATAAGACAAGACGAGACAAGACAAGACAAGACAAGACAAGTTTTCAAGACAAGACAACTTGTCAAGACAAGACAAGACAATATAAGACAACTTGTCAAGACAAGACAAGACTAGACAAGACAAGACAATTTGTCAAGACAAGACAAGATAAGACAACTTGTCAAGACAAGACAAGACAACTTGTCAAGACAAGACAACTTGTCAAGACAAGACAAGACAAGACAAGACGAGACAAGACAAGACAAGACAAGACAAGACAACTTGTCAAGACAAGACAAGACGAGACAAGACAAGACAAGACAAGACAACTTTTCAAGACAAGACAACTTGTCAAGACAAGACAAGACAATATAAGAAAAATTGTCAAGACAAGACAAAAAAAGACAAGACAAGACAATTTGTCAAGACAAGATAAGAAAAGACAAGACAACTTTTTAAGACAAGACAAGACAAGAGAATACGACACAAGACAAGACAAGGCAAGACAAGACAACTTTTCAAGACAAGACAACTTGTCAAGACAAGACAAGACAATATAAGACAACTTGTCAAGACAAGACAAGACAAGACAAGACAAAACAAAACAAAACAAAACAAAACAAAACAAAACAAGACAAGGCAACTTGTCAAGACACGACAAGACAAGACAAGAAAACTTGTCAAGACAAGACAACTTGTCAAGACAAGACAAGATAAGACAACTTGTCAAGACAAGACAAGACAACTTGTCAAGACAAGACAACTTGTCAAGACAAGACAAGACAAGACAAGACGAGACAAGACAAGACAAGAGAAGACAACTTTTCAAGACAAGACAACTAGTCAAGACAAGACAAAACAATATAAGACAACTTGTCACGACAAGACAAGACAAGACAAGACAATTTGTCAAGACAAGACAAGACAACTTGTACAGACGAGGCAAGACAAGACAATACCAGACAACTTTTCATGTCAAGACAACTTGTCAAGACAAGACAAGACAAGACAACTTGTCAAGAGACGACAAGACAAGACAAGACAGGACAACTTCTCAAGACAAGACAGCTTGTCCAGACTATACAACTTTTCAAGACAAGACAACTTGTCAAGACAAGACAAGACAAGACAACTTGTCAAGACAATCAAGACAAGACGAGACAAGACAAGACAAGACAAGACAAGACAACTTTTCAAGACAAGACAACTTGTCAAGACAAGACAAGACAATATAAGACAATTTGTCAGGACAAGACAAGACAACACAAGACAAGACAAGACAACTTGTCAAGACAAGACAAGACAATAGAAGACGAGAGAAGACAATAGAAGACAAGACAAGTGAAGACGAGACAACTTTTCAAGACAAGACAACTTGTCAAGACAAGACAAGACAATATAAGACAACTTGTCAAGACAAGACAAGACAAGACAAGACAAAACAAAACAAAACAAAACAAAACAAAACAAAACAAAACAAAACAAACAAAACAAGACAAGACAAGACAAGACAACTTGTCAAGACACGACAAGACAAGACAACTTGTCAAGACAAGATAACTTGTCAAGACAAGACAAGATAAGACAGCTTGTCAAGACAAGACAAGACAAGGCAATACAAGACATGATAACTTGTCAAGACAAGACAAGACAAGACAAGACAAGCAAAGACGAGACAAGACAAGACAACACAACTTTTCAAGACAAGACAACTTGTCAAGACAAGACAATTCAAAACAACTTGTCAAGACAAGACAACTTGTCAAGACAAGACAACTTATCAAGACAAGACAACTTGTCAAGACAAGACAAGACAAGACAACTTATCAAGACAAGACAAGACAACTTGTCAAGACAAGACAAGACGAGTCAAGACAATACAAGACAAGGCAAGACAAGGCAAGACAAGACAACTTTTCAAGACAAGACAACTTGTCAAGACAAGACAAGGCAAGACAAGATAAGACAACTTGTCAAGACAAGCCAATACAAGACAAGTCAACTTGTCAAGACAATACAGCTTGTCAACTCAAGACAACTTTTCAAGACAAGACAACTTGTCAAGACAAGACAAAACAAGACAAGACAAGACAAGATAAGACAACTTGTCAAGACAAGACAAGACAAGACGAGACAAGACAAGACAAGACAAGACAAGATAACTTGTCAAGCCAGACAAGACAAGACGAGACAAGACAAGACAAGACAAGAAAACTTTTCAAGACAAGATAACTTGTCAAGACAAGACAAGACAATATAAGACAACTTGTCAAGACAAGACAAGACTAGACAAGACAAGACAATTTGTCAAGACAAGACAAGACAAGACAACTTGTCAAGACGAGGCAAGACAAGACAATACCAGACAACTTTTCAAGTCAAGACAACTTGTCAAGACAAGACAAGACAAGACGAGACAAGACAAGACAAGACAAGACAAGACAAGACAAGACAAGACAAGACAAGACAAGACAAGACAAGACTACTTTTCAAGACAAGACAACTTGTCATGACAATATAAGACAACTTGTCAAGACAAGACAAGACAAGACAAGACAAGACCATACAAGACAAGACAAGACAATTTGTCAAGACAAGACAAGACAAGACAATACCACACAACTTTTCAAGTCAAGACAACTTGTCAAGACATGACAAGACAAGACAAGTTGTCAAGACAAGACAAGACAACTTATCAAGACAAGACAAGACAACTTGTCAAGACAATACAAGACAAGACTAGACAAGATAAGACAACTTCTCAAGACAAGACAAGACAAGACAACACAAGACAAGCCAAGCCAAGACAAGACTTGACAAGATAACTTTTCAAGACATAACAACTTGTTAAGGCTAGACAAGACTAGACAAGATAAGACAACTTGTCAAGACAAGACAAGACAAGATAACACAACTTGTCAAGAAAAGACAAGACAAGGCAAGACAAGACAAGACAACTTGTCAAGCCAGACAAGACAAGACGAGACAAGACAAGACAAGACAAGAAAACTTTTCAAGACAAGATAACTTGTCAAGACAAGACAAGACAATATAAGACAACTTGTCAAGACAAGACAAGACTAGACAAGACAAGACAATTTGTCAAGACAAGACAAGACAAGACAACTTGTCAAGACGAGGCAAGACAAGACAATACCAGACAACTTTTCAAGTCAAGACAACTTGTCAAGACAAGACAAGACAAGACGAGACAAGACAAGACAAGACAAGACAAGACAAGACAAGACAAGACAAGACAAGACAAGACTACTTTTCAAGACAAGACAACTTGTCATGACAAAATAAGACAACTTGTCAAGACAAGACAAGACAAGACAAGACAAGACAATTTGTCAAGACAAGACAAGACAAGACAATACCACACAACTTTTCAAGTCAAGACAACTTGTCAAGACATGACAAGACAAGACAAGTTGTCAAGACAAGACAAGACAACTTATCAAGACAAGACAAGACAACTTGTCAAGACAAGACAACTTGTCAAGACAAGACAACTTGTCAAGACAAGACAAGACGAGACAAGATAAGACAAGGCAAGGCAAGACAAGGCAAGACAAGACAACTTTGCAAGACAAGATAACTTGTCAAGACAATACAAGATAAGACAAGACGAGACAAGACAAGACAAGACAAGACAAGACAACTTTTCAAGACAAGACAACTTGTCAAGACAAGACAAGACAATACAAGACAACTTCTCAAGACAAGACAAGACAAGACAAGACAAGACAAGCCAAGCCAAGACAAGACTTGACAAGATAACTTTTCAAGACATAACAACTTGTCAAGGCTAGACAAGACTAGACAAGATAAGACAACTTGTCAAGACAAGACAAGACAAGATAAGACAACTTGTCAAGAAAAGACAAGACAAGGCAAGACAAGACAAGACAACTTGTCAAGCCAGACAAGACAAGACAAGACGAGACAAGACAAGACAAGACAAGACAAGAAAACTTTTCAAGACAAGATAACTTGTCAAGACAAGACAAGACAATATAAGACAACTTGTCAAGACAAGACAAGACTAGACAAGACAAGACAATTTGTCAAGACAAGACAAGACAAGACAAGACAACTTGTCAAGACGAGGCAAGACAAGAAAATACCAGACAACTTTTCAAGTCAAGACAACTTGTCAAGACAAGACAAGACAAGACAAGACGAGACAAGACAAGACAAGACAAGACTAGACAAGACAAGACTACTTTTCAAGACAAGACAACTTGTCATGACAATATAAGACAACTTGTCAAGACAAGACAAGACAAGACAAGACCATACAAGACAAGACAAGACAATTTGTCAAGACAAGACAAGACAAGACAACTTGTCAAGACGAGGCAAGACAAGACAATACCACACAACTTTTCAAGACAAGACAACTTGTCAAGACATGACAAGACAAGACAAGTTGTCAAGACAAGACAAGACAACTTATCAAGACAAGACAAGACAACTTGTCAAGAAAAGACAACTTGTCAAGACAAGACAACTTGTCAAGACAAGACAAGACGAGACAAGATAAGACAAGGCAAGGCAAGACAAGGCAAGACAAGACAACTTTGCAAGACAAGACAACTTGTCAAGACAAGGCAAGACAAGATAAGACAACTTGTCAAGACAAGCCAAGACAAGACAATACAAAACAAAACAAAACAAAACAAGACAAGACAAGACAAGACAACTTGTCAAGACACGACAAGACAAGACAACTTGTCAAGACAAGATAACTTGTCAAGACAATACAAGATAAGACAAGACGAGACAAGACAAGACAAGACAAGACAAGTTTTCAAGACAAGACAACTTGTCAAGACAAGACAAGACAATATAAGACAACTTGTCAAGACAAGACAAGACTAGACAAGACAAGACAATTTGTCAAGACAAGACAAGATAAGACAACTTGTCAAGACGAGGCAAGACAAGACAATACCAGACAACTTTTCAAGTCAAGTCAACTTGTCAATACAAGACAAGACAAGACTAGACAACATAAGACAACTTGTCAAGACAAGACAAGACAAGACAAGACAATACAAGACAAGACAAGACAAGACAAAACAAAACAAAACAAAACAAAACAAGTCAAGTCAAGACAAGACAAGACAAGACTAGACAAGATAAGACAACTTCTCAAGACAACACAAGACAAGACAAGACAACACAAGACAAGACAAGCCAAGACAAGACTTGACAAGATAACTTTTCAAGACATAACAACTTGTCAAGGCTAGACAAGACTAGACAAGATAAGACAACTTGTCAAGCCAAGACAAGACAAGATAAGACAAGACAAGATAAGACAACTTGTCAAGACAAGACAAGACAAGACAACTTGTCAAGACAAGACAAGACGAGACGAGACGAGACAAGACAATACAAGACAAGACAAGACAAGACAAGACAAGACAACTTTTCAAGACAAGACAACTTGTCAAGACAAGACAAGACAATATAAGACAACTTGTCAAGACAAGACAAGACAACTTGTCAAGACGAGGCAAGACAAGACAATACCAGACAACTTTTCAAGTCAAGACAAGACAATACAAGACATGACAACTTGTCAAGGCAAGACAAGACTAGACAAGACAAGACAAGACATCTTAACAAGACAAGACAACTTGTCAAAACAAGACAAGACAATATAAGACAACTTGTCAAGACAACACAAGAGAAGACAAGACAAGACAACTTGTGAAGACAAGACAAGACAAGACAACTTGTCAAGACAAGACAAAACAAAACAAAATAACTTGTCAAGATAAGACAACTTATCAAGACAAGATAACTTGTCAAGACTAGACAACTTATCAAGAGAAGACAACTTGTCAAGACAAGACAACTTGTCAAGACAAGACAACTTGTCAAGACAAGACAAGACAACTTGTCAAGACAAGACAAGACAAGACAACTTGTCAAGACAAGACAAGACAAAACAAATTAACTTGTCAAGATAAGACAACTTATCAAGACAAGATAACTTGTCAAGACTAGACAACTTATCAACACAAGACAACTTGTCAAGACAAGACAACTTGTCAAGACAAGACAACTTGTCAAGACAAGACAAGACAAGACAAGACAACTTGTCAATAAAAGACAAGACAAGACAACTTATCAAGACAAGACAAGACAACTTGTCAAGACAAGATAAGACGAGACAAGACAAGACAAGGCAAGGCACGACAAGGCAAGACAAGGCAAGACAAGGCAAGACAAGACAACTTGTCAAGACAAGACAAGGCAAGAAAAGATAAGACAACTTGTCAAGACAAATCAAGACAAGACAAGACAACACAAGACAAAACAAAACAAAACAAAACAAAACAAAACAAAACAAAACAAAACAAAACAAGACAAGACAAGACAAGACAAGACAACTTGTCAAGTCACGACAAGACAAGACCAGACACCTTGTCAAGACAAGACAACTTTTCAAGACAAGACAACTTGTCAAGACAAGACAAGACAAGACAAGACAAGATAAGACAACTTGTCAATACAAGACAAGACAAGATAAGACAAGACAACTTGTCAAGACAAGACAAGACAAGACGAGACAAGACAAGACAAGACAAGACAACTTATCAAGACAAGACAACTTATCAAGACAAGACAACTTGTCAAGGCAATACAAGACAATATAAGACAACTTGTCAAGACAAGACAAGACAACTTGTCAAAACGAGGCAAGACAAGACAATACCAGAGAACTTTTCAAGTCAGGACAACTTGTCAAGACAAGACAACACAAGACAAGTCAACTTGTCAAGACAAGACAAGACAAGACAAGACAAGACAAGACAAGTCAATTTGTCAAGACAAGACAAGACAAGACAACTTGTCAAGACGAGGCAAGACAAGACAATACCAGACAACTTTTCATGTCAAGACAACTTGTCAAGACAAGACAAGACAAGACTAGACAAGATAAGACAACTTCTCAAGACAAGACAACACAACACAACACAAGACAACACAAGACAAGCCAAGCCAAGACAAGACTTGACAAGATAACTTTTCAAGACATAACAACTTGTCAAGGCTAGACAAGACTAGACAAGATAAAACAACTTGTCAAGACAAGACAAGACAAGATAAGACAAGACAAGATAAGACAACTTGTCAAGACAAGACAAGACAAGACAACTTGTCAAGACAAGACAAGACAAGACGAGACAAGACAAGACAAGACAAGACAAGACAACTTTTCAAGACAAGACAACTTGTCAAGACAAGACAAGACAATATAAGACAACTTGTCAAGACAAGACAAGACAACTTGTCAAGACGAGGCAAGACAAGACAATACCAGACAACTTTTCAAGTCAAGACAACTTGTCAAGACAAGACAATACAAGACAAGACAACTTGTCAAGGCAAGACAAGACTAGACAAGACAAGACAAGACAAGACAAGACATCTTAACAAGACAAGACAACTTGTCAAAACAAGACAAGACAATATAAGACAACTTGTCAAGACAAGACAAGACAAGACAAGACAACTTGTCAAGACAAGACAAGACAAGACAACTTGTCAAGACAAGACAAAACAAAATAACTTGTCAAGATAAGACAACTTATCAAGACAAGATAACTTATCAAGACAAGACAACTTGTCAAGACAGGACAACTTGTCAAGACAAGGCAACTTGTCAAGACAAGACAAGACAAGACAAGACAACTTGTCAAGAAAAGACAAGACAAACAAGACAAATTATCAAGACAAGACAAGACAACTTGTCAAGACAAGATAAGACGAGACAAGACAAGACAAGACAAGGCAAGACAAGGCAAGACAAGGCAAGACAAGACAACTTGTCAAGACAAGACAAGGCAAGAAAAGATAAGACAACTTGTCAAGACAAATCAAGACAAGACAAGACAAGACAAAACAAAACAAAACAAAACAAAACAAAACAAAACAAAACAAAACAAAACAAAACAAAACAAAACAAGACAAGACAAGACAAGACAACTTGTCAAGTCACGACAATACAAGACAACTTGTCAAGACCAGACAGCTTGTCAAGACAAGACAACTTTTCAAGACAAGACAACTTGTCAAGACAAGACAAGACAAGACAAGACAAGACATCTTAACAAGACAAGACAACTTGTCAAAACAAGACAAGACAATATAAGACAACTTGTCAAGACAAGACAAGACAAGACAAGACAAGACAACTTGTCAAGACAAGACAAGACAACTTGTCAAGACAAGACAAGACAAGACAAAACAAAATAACTTGTCAAGATAAGACAACTTATCAAGACAAGATAACTTATCAAGACAAGACAACTTGTCAAGACAGGACAACTTGTCAACACAAGGCAACTTGTCAAGACAAGACAAGACAAGACAACTTGTCAAGAAAAGACAAGACAAACAAGACAAATTATCAAGACAAGACAAGACAACTTGTTAAGACAAGATAAGACGAGACAAGACAAGACAAGACAAGGCAAGACAAGGCAAGACAAGGCAAGACAAGACAACTTGTCAAGACAAGACAAGGCAAGAAAAGATAAGACAACTTGTCAAGACAAATCAAGACAAGACAAGACAAGACAAAACAAAACAAAACAAAACAAAACAAAACAAAACAAAACAAAACAAAACAAAACAAAACAAAACAAAACAAAACAAAACAAAACAAGACAAGACAAGACAAGACAACTTGTCAAGTCACGACAAGACAACTTGTCAAGACCAGACAGCTTGTCAAGACAAGACAACTTTTCAAGACAAGACAACTTGTCATGACAAGACAAGGCAAGACAAGACAAGACAAGATAAGACAACTTGTCAATACAATACAAGACAAGATAAGACAAGACAACTTGTCAAGACAAGACAAGACAAGACGAGACAAGACAAGACAAGACAAGACAACTTTTCAAGACAAGACAACTTGTCAAGACAATACAAGACAATATAAGACAACTTGTCAAGACAAGACAAGACAACTTGTCAAAACGAGGCAAGACAAGACAATACCAGACAACTTTTCAAGTCAAGACAACTTGTCAAGACAAGACAACACAAGACAAGTCAACTTGTCAAGACAAGACAAAACAAGACAAGACAAGACAAGACAAGACAATTTGTCAAGACAAGACAAGACAAGACAACTTGTCAAGACGAGGGAAGACAAGACAATACCAGACAACTTTTCAAGTCAAGACAACTTGTCAAGACAAGACAAGACAAGACTAGACAAGATAAGACAACTTCTCAAGACAAGACAAGACAAGACAACACAACACAAGCCAAGCCAAGACAAGACTTGACAAGATAACTTTTCAAGACATAACAACTTGTCAAGGCTAGACAAGACTAGACAAGATAAGACAACTTGTCAAGACAAGACAAGACAAGATAAGACAACTTGTCAAGAAAAGACAAGACAAGGCAAGACAAGACAAGACAACTTGTCAAGCCAGACAAGACAAGACAAGACGAGACAAGACAAGACAAGACAAGAAAACTTTTCAAGACAAGACAACTTGTCAAGACAAGACAAGACAATATAAGACAACTTGTCAAGACAAGACAAGACTAGACAAGACAAGACAATTTGTCAAGACAAGACAAGACAAGACAACTTGTCAAGACGAGGCAAGACAAGACAATACCAGACAACTTTTGATGTCAAGACAACTTGTCAAGACAAGACAAGACAAGACGAGACAAGACAAGACAAGACAAGACAAGACAAGACAAGACAAGACAAGACAACTTTTCAAGACAAGACAACTTGTCATGACAATATAAGACAACTTGTCAAGAAAAGACAAGACAAGACAAGACAAGACCATACAAGACAAGACAAGACAAGACAATTTGTCAAGACAAGACAAGACAACTTGTCAAGACGAGGCAAGACAAGACAATACCACACAACTTTTCAAGACAAGACAACTTGTCAAGACACGACAACTTGTCAAGACAAGACAAGACGAGACAAGACAAGACAAGGCAAGACAAGGCAAGACAAGACAACTTTGCAAGACAAGACAACTTGTCGAGACAAGGCAAGACAAGATAAGACAACTTGTCAAGACAAGCCAAGACAAGACAATACAGACAACTTATCAAGAGAAGACAACTTGTCAAGACAAGACAACTTGTCAAGACAAGACAACTTGTCAAGACAAGACAACTTGTCAAGACAAGACAACTTGTCAAGACAAGACAAGACAACTTGTCAAGACAAGACAAGACAAGACAACTTGTCAAGACAAGACAAGACAAAACAAATTAACTTGTCAAGATAAGACAACTTATCAAGACAAGATAACTTGTCAAGACTAGACAACTTATCAAGACAAGACAACTTGTCAAGACAAGACAACTTGTCAAGACAAGACAACTTGTCAAGACAAGACAAGACAAGACAAGACAACTTGTCAATAAAAGACAAGACAAGACAACTTATCAAGACAAGACAAGACAACTTGTCAAGACAAGATAAGACGAGACAAGACAAGACAAGGCAAGGCACGACAAGGCAAGACAAGGCAAGACAAGGCAAGACAAGACAACTTGTCAAGACAAGACAAGGCAAGAAAAGATAAGAAAACTTGTCAAGACAAATCAAGACAAGACAAGACAAGACAAAACAAAACAAAACAAAACAAAAAAAAACAAAAAACAAGACAAGACAAGACGAGACAAGACAAGACAAGACAAGACAAGACAAGACAACTTATCAAGACAAGACAACTTGTCAAGACAATACAAGACTATATAAGACAACTTGTCAAGACAAGACAAGACAACTTGTCAAAACGAGGCAAGACAAGACAATACCAGACAACTTTTCAAGTCAAGACAACTTGTCAAGACAAGACAACACAAGACAAGTCAACTTGTCAAGACAAGACAAGACAAGACAAGACAATTTGTCAATACAAGACAAGACAAGACAACTTGTCAAGACGAGGCAAGACAAGACAATACCAGACAACACAAGACAAGCCAAGCCAAGACAAGACTTGACAAGATAACTTTTCAAGACATAACAACTTGTCAAGGCTAGACAAGACTAGACAAGATAAGACAACTTGTCAAGACAAGACAAGACAAGATAAGACAAGACAAGATAAGACAACTTGTCAAGACAAGACAAGACAACTTGTCAAGACAAGACAAGACAAGACGAGACAAGACAAGACAAGACAAGACAAGACAAGACAAGACAAGACAAGACAAGACAACTTTTCAAGACAAGACAACTTGTCAAGACAAGACAAGACAATATAAGACAACTTGTCAAGACAAGACAGGACAACTTGTCAAGACGAGGCAAGACAAGACAATACCAGACAACTTTTCAAGTCAAGACAACTTGTCAAGACAAGACAATACAAGACAAGACAACTTGTGAAGGCAAGACAAGACCAGACAAGACAAGACAAGACAACTTGTCAAGAAAAGACAAGACAAGACAACTTGTCAAGACAAGACAAGACAAAACAAAATAACTTGTCAAGATAAGACAACTTATCAAGACAAGATAACTTGTCAAGACTAGACAACTTATCAAGACAAGACAACTTGTCAAGACAAGACAACTTGTCAAGACAAGACAACTTGTCAAGACAAGACAAGACAAGACAAGACAACTTGTCAAGAAAAGACAAGACAAGACAAGACAACTTATCAAGACAAGACAAGACAAGACAACTTGTCAAGACAAGATAAGACGAGACAAGACAAGACAAGGCAAGACAAGGCAAGACAAGACAAACTTGTCAAGACAAGACAAGGCAAGAAAAGATAAGACAACTTGTCAAGACAAATCAAGACAAGACAAGACAAGACAAAACAAAAAAACCCAAAATAAAACAAAACAAAACTTGTCTTGTCTTGTCTTGTATTGACAAGTTGTCTTATCTTGTCTTGTCTTGTCTTGTCTTGTCTTGACAAGTTGTCTTGTCTTGAAAAGTTGTCTTGTCTTGACAATCTGTCTGGTCTTGACAAGTTGTCTTGTCTTGTCGTGACTTGACAAGTTGTCTTGTCTTGTCTTGTCTTGTTTTGTTTTGTTTTGATTTGTTTTGTTTTGTTTTGTTTTGTTTTGTTTTGTTTTGTTTTGTTTTGTTTTGTTTTGTCTTGTCTTGTCTTGTCTTGATTTGTCTTGACAAGTTGTCTTATCTTTTCTCGCCTCATCTTGTCTTGACAAGTTGTTGTATTGCCTTGTCTTGCCTTGCCTTGTCTTGCCTTGCCTTGTCTTGTCTTGTCTCGTCTTATCTTATCTTGACAAGTTGTCTTGTCTAGTCTTGATAAGTTGTCTTGTCTTGTCTTGTCTTGTCTTGTCTTGACAAGTTGTCTTGTCTTGACAAGCTGTCTGGTCTTGACAAGTTGTCTGGTCTTGACAAGTTGTCTTGTCTTGTCTTGTCGTGACTTGACAAGTTGTCTTGTCTTGTCTTGTCTTGTTTTGTTTTGTTTTGATTTGTTTTGTTTTGTTTTGTTTTGTTTTGTTTTGTTTTGTTTTGTTTTGTCTTGTCTTGTCTTGTCTTGATTTGTCTTGCCTTGTCTTGTCTTGTCTCGTCTTATCTTTTCTTGACAAGTTGTCTTGTCTTGCCTTGTCTTGCCTTGTCTTGCCTTGCCTTGTCTTGTCTTGTCTCGTCTTATCTTTTCTTGACAAGTTGTCTTGTCTAGTCTTGTCTTGTCTTGTCTTGTCTTGACAAGTTGTCTTGTCTTGTTAAGTTGTCTAGTCTTGACAAGTTATCTTGTCTTGATAAGTTGTCTTATCTTGACAAGTTATTTTGTTTTGTCTTGTCTTGTCTTGACAAGTTGTCTTGTCTTGTCTTGTCTTGACAAGTTGTCTTGTCTTGTCTTGACAAGTTGTCTTGTCTTGACAAGTTGTCTTGTCTTGACAAGTTGTCTTCTCTTGATAAGTTGTCTAGTCTTGACAAGTTATCTTGTCTTGATAAGTTGTCTTATCTTGACAAGTTATTTTGTTTTGTCTTGTCTTGTCTTGACAAGTTGTCTTGTCTTGTCTTCACAAGTTGTATTGTCTTGTCTTGTCTTGTGTTGTCTTGACAAGTTGTCTTATATTGTCTTGTCTTGTTTTGACAAGTTGTCTTGTCTTGTTAAGATGTCTTGTCTTGTCTTGTCTTGTCTAGTCTTGTCTTGCCTTGACAAGTTGTCTTGTCTTGTATTGTATTGTCTTGACAAGTTGTCTTGACTTGAAAAGTTGTCTGGTATTGTCTTGTCTTGCCTCGTCTTGACAAGTTGTCTTGTCTTGTCTTGACAAGTTGTCTTATATTGTCTTGTATTGTCTTGACAAGTTGTCTTGTCTTGAAAAGATGTCTTGTCTTGTCTTGTCTTGTCTTGTCTTGACAAGTTGTCTTGCCTTGTCTTGTCTTGACAAGTTGTCTTATCTAGACTAGACAAGACAAGACAATTTGTCAAGACAAGACAAGACAAGACAACTTGTCAAGACGAGGCAAGACAAGACAATACCAGACAACTTTTCAAGTCAAGACAACTTGTCAAGACAAGACAAGACAAGACGAGACAAGACAAGACAAGACAAGACAAGACATCTTTTCAAGACAAGACAACTTGTCATGACAATATAAGACAACTTGTCAAGACAAGACAAGACAAGACCATACAAGACAAGACAAGACAAGACAATTTGTCAAGACAAGACAAGACAAGACAACTTGTCAAGACGAGGCAAGACAAGACAATACCACACAACTTTTCAAGTCAAGACAACTTGTCAAGACATGACAAGACAAGACAAGTTGTCAAGACAAGACAAGACAACTTATCAAGACAAGACAAGACAACTTGTCAAGACAAGACAACTTGTCAAGACAAGACAAGACGAGACAAGATAATACAAGGCAAGGCAAGACAAGGCAAGACAAGACAACTTTGCAAGACAAGACAACTTGTCAAGAAAAGGCAAGACAAGACAAGACAACTTGTCAAGACAAGCCAAGACAAGACAATACAAAACAAAACAAAACAAAACAAAACAAGACAAGACAAGACAAGACAACTTGTCAAGACACGACAAGACAAGACAACTTGTCAAGACAAGACAACTTGTCAAGACAAGATAACTTGTCAAGACAATACAAGATAAGACAAGACGAGACAAGACAAGACAATACAAGACAAGACAACTTTTCAAGACAAGACAACTTGTCAAGACAAGACAAGACAATATAAGACAACTTGTCAAGACAAGACAAGACTAGACAAGACAAGACAATTTGTCAAGACAAGACAAGACAAGACAAGACAAGACAAGACAACTTGTCAAGACGAGGCAAGACAAGACAATACCACACAACTTTTCAAGTCAAGACAACTTGTCAAGACATGACAAGACAAGACAAGTTGTCAATACAAGACAAGACAACTTATCAAGACAAGACAAGACAACTTGTCAAGACAAGACAAGACAACTTGTCAAGACAAGACAACTTGTCAAGACAAGACAAGACGCGACAAGATAAGACAAGGCAAGGCAAGACAAGGCAAGACAAGACAACTTTGCAAGACAAGACAACTTGTCAAGAAAAGGCAAGACAAGATAAGTCAACTTGTCAAGACAAGCCAAGACAAGACAATACAAAACAAAACAAAACAAAACAAGACAAGACAAGACAAGACAAGACAACTTCTCAAGACACGACAAGACAAGACAACTTGTCAAGACAAGATAACTTGTCAAGACAATACATGATAAGACAAGACGAGACAAGACAAGACAAGACAAGACAACTTTTCAAGACAAGACAACTTGTCAAGACAAGACAAGACAATATAAGACAACTTGTCAAGACAAGACAAGACTAGACAAGACAAGACAATTTGTCAAGACAAGACAAGATAAGACAACTTGTCAAGACGAGGCAAGACGAGGCAAGACGAGGCAAGACAAGACAATACCAGACAACTTTTCAAGTCAAGACAACTTGTCAATACAAGACAAGACAAGACTAGACAAGATAACACAACTTGTCAAGACAAGACAAGACAAGACAAGACAAGACAATACAAGACAAGACAAGACAAGACAAGACAAGACAAGACAAGACAAGACAAGACAAGACAAGACAAGACAAGACAAGATAAAACAAAACAAAACAAAACAAAACAAAACAAAACAAGTCAAGTCAAGGCAAGACAAGACAAGACAACTTGTCAAGACACGACAAGACAAGACAAGACAAGACAAGACAAGACAATTTGTCAAGACAAGACAAGACAAGACAACTTGTCAAGACGAGGCAAGACAAGACAATACCAGACAACTTTTTAAGTCAAGACAACTTGTCAAGACAAGACAAGACAATACTAGACAAGATAAGACAACTTCTCAAGACAAGACAAGACAAGACAACACAACACAACACAAGACAAGACAAGCCAATACAAGACTTTACAAGATAACTTTTCAAGACATAACAACTTGTCAAGGCTAGACAAGACTAGACAAGATAAGACAACTTGTCAAGCCAAGACAAGACAAGATAAGACAAGACAAGATAAGACAACTTGTCAAGACAAGACAAGACAAGACAACTTGTCAAGACAACACAAGACGAGACGAGACAAGACAATACAAGACAAGACAAGACAAGACAAGACAAGACAAGACAAGACAAGACAACTTTTCAAGACAAGACAACTTGTCAAATCAAGACAAGACAATATAAGACAACTTGTCAAGACAAGACAAGACAACTTGTCAAGACGAGGCAAGACAAGACAATACCAGACAACTTTTCAAGTCAAGACAAGACAAGACAATACAAGACAAGACAACTTGTCAAGGCAAGACAAGACTAGACAAGACAAGATAAGACAAGACAAGACAAGACAAGACAAGACAAGACAAGACAATACAATACAAGACAAGACAATTTGTCAAGACAAGACAAGACAAGACAACTTGTCAAAACAAGACAAGACAATATAAGACAACTTGTCAAGACAACACAAGACAAGGCAAGACAACTTGTGAAGACAAGACAAGACAAGACAACTTGTCAAGACAAGACAAGACAAAACAAAACAAAATTACTTGTCAAGATAAGACAACTTATCAAGACAAGATAACTTGTCAAGACTAGACAACTTATCAAGAGAAGACAACTTGTCAAGACAAGACAACTTGTCAAGACAAGACAACTTGTCAAGACAAGACAAGACAACTTGTCAAGACAAGACAAGACAAGACAACTTGTCAAGACAAGACAAGACAAAACAAATTAACTTGTCAAGATAAGACAACTTATCAAGACAAGATAACTTGTCAAGACTAGACAACTTATCAAGACAAGACAACTTGTCAAGACAAGACAACTTGTCAAGACAAGACAACTTGTCAAGACAAGACAACTTGTCAAGACAAGACAAGACAAGACAAGACAAGACAACTTGTCAAGAAAAGACAAGACAAGACAAGACAACTTATCAAGACAAGACAAGACAACTTGTCAAGACAAGATAAGACGGGACAAGACAAGACAAGGCAATGCACGACAAGGCAAGACAAGGCAAGACAAGGCAAGACAAGACAACTTGTCAAGACAAGACAAGGCAAGAAAAGATAAGACAACTTGTCAAGACAAATCAAGACAAGACAAGACAAGACAAAATCAAGACAAGACAAAATCAAGACAAGACAAAACAAAACAAAAAAAAAAGACAACTTGTCAAGACAAGACAACTTGTCAAGACAAGACAACTTGTCAAGACAAGACAACTTGTCAAGACAAGACAAGACAAGACAAGACAACTTGTCAAGAAAAGACAAGACAATACAAGACAACTTATCAAGACAAGACAAGACAACTTGTCAAGACAAGATAAGACGAGACAAGACAAGACAAGGCAAGTCAAGGCAAGACAAGACAACTTGTCAAGACAAGACAAGGCAAGAAAAGAAAAGATAAGACAACTTGTCAAGACAAATCAAGACAAGACAAGACAAGACAAAACAAAACAAAACAAAACAAAACAAAACAAAACAAAACAAAACAAAACAAAACAAAACAAAACAAAACAAAACAAGACAAGACAAGACAAGACAACTTGTCAAGTCACGACAAGACAAGACAACTTGTCAAGACCAGACAGCTTGTCAAGACAAGACAACTTTTCAAGACAAGACAACTTGTCAAGACAAGACAAGACAAGAGAAGACAAGATAAGACAACTTGTCAATACAAGACAAGACAAGATAAGACAAGACAACTTGTCAAGACAAGACAAGACAAGACAAGACAAGACGAGACGAGACAAGACAAGACAAGACAAGACAACTTTTCAAGACAAGACAACTTGTCAAGACAATACAAGACAATATAAGACAACTTGTCAAGACAAGACAAGACAACTTGTCAAAACGAGGCAAGACAAGACAATACCAGACAACTTTTCAAGTCAAGACAACTTGTCAAGACAAGACAACACAAGACAAGTCAACTTGTCAAGACAAGACAAGACAAGACAAGACAAGACAAGACAAGACAAGACAATTTGTCAAGACAAGACAAGACAACTTGTCAAGACGAGGCAAGACAAGACAATACCAGACAACTTTTCAAGTCAAGACAACTTGTCAAGACAAGACAAGACAAGACTAGACAAGATAAGACAACTTCTCAAGACAAGACAACACAAGACAACACAAGACAAGCCAAGCCAAGACAAGATAACTTGACAAGATAACTTTTCAAGACATAACAACTTGTCAAGGCTAGACAAGACTAGACAAGATAAGACAACTTGTCAAGACAAGACAAGACAAGATAAGACAACTTGTAAAGAAAAGACAAGACAAGGCAAGACAAGACAAGATAACTTGTCAAGCCAGACAAGACAAGACAAGACGAGACAAGACAAGACAAGACAAGAAAACTTTTCAAGACAAGACAACTTGTCAAGACAAGACAAGACAATATAAGACAACTTGTCAAGACAAGACAAGACTAGACAAGACAAGACAATTTGTCAAGACAAGACAAGACGAGACAACTTGTCAAGACGAGGCAAGACAAGACAATACCAGACAACTTTTCAAGTCAAGACAACTTGTCAAGACAAGACAAGACAAGACGAGACAAGACAAGACAAGACAAGACAAGACAAGACAAGACAACTTTTCAAGACAAGACAACTTGTCATGACAATATAAGACAACTTGTCAAGACAAGACAAGACAAGACAACACAAGACAAGACAAGACAATTTGCCAAGACAAGACAAGACAAGACAACTTGTCAAGACGAGGCAAGACAAGACAATACCACACAACTTTTCAAGTCAAGACAACTTCTCAAGACATGACAAGACAAGACAAGTTGTCAAGACAAGACAAGACAACTTATCAAGACAAGACAAGACAACTTGTCAAGACAAGACAACTTGTCAAGACAAGACAAGACGAGACAAGATAAGACAAGGCAAGGCAAGACAAGGCAAGACAAGACAACTTTGCAAGACAAGACAACTTGTCAAGACAAGGTAAGACAAGATAAGACAACTTGTCAAGACAAGCCAAGACAAGACAATACAAAACAAAACAAAACAAGACAAGACAAGACAACTTGTCAAGACACGACAAGACAAGACAACTTGTCAAGACAAGATAACTTGTCAAGACAATACAAGATAAGACAAGACGAGACAAGACAAGACAAGACAAGACAAGACAACTTTTCAAGACAAGACAATTTTCAAGACAAGACAACTTGTCAAGACAAGACAAGACAATATAAGACAACTTGTCAAGACAAGACAAGACTAGACAAGACAAGACAATTTGTCAATACAAGACAAGATAAGACAACTTGTCAAGACGAGGCAAGACAAGACAATACCAGACAACTTTTCAAGTCAAGACAACTTGTCAATACAAGACAAGACAAGACTAGACAAGATAAGACAACTTGTCAAGACAAGACAAGACAAGACAATACAATACAAGACAAGACAAGACAAGACAAGACAAGACAAGACAAGACAAGAAAAGACAAGACAAAACAAAACAAAACAAAACAAAACAAAACAAGTCAAGTCAAGACAAGACAAGACAAGACAACTTGTCAAGACACGACAAGACAAGAAAACTTGTCAAGACAAGACAACTTGTCAAGACAATACAACTTTTCAAGACAAAAGAACTTGTCAAGACCAGACAAGATAAGACAACTTGTCAAGAGAAGACAAGACAACTTGTCTAGACAAGATAACTTGTCAAGACAGGACAACTTGTCAAGACAAGACAAGACAAGACGAGACAAGACAAGACAAGACAATACAACTTTTCAAGACAAGACAACTTGTCAAGACAAGACAAAACAATATGAGACAACTTGTCACGACAAGACAAGAGAAGACAAGACAAGACAAGACAATTTCTCAAGACAAGACAAGACAAGACAAGACAAGACAAATTGTCAAGACGAGGCAAGACAAGACAATACCAGACAACTTTTCAAGTCAAGACAACTGGTCAAGACAAGACAAGACAAGACAACTTGTCAAGAAACGACAAGACAAGACAAGACAACTTCTCAAGACAAGACAGCTTGTCAAGACTATACAACTTTTCAAGACAAGACAACTTGTCAAGACAAGACAAGACAAGATAAGACAACTTGTCAAGACAAGACAAAACAAGACAACTTGTCAAGACAATCAAGACAAGACGAGACAAGACAAGACAACTTTTCAAGACAAGACAACTTGTCAAGACAAGACAAGACGAGACAAGACAAGACAAGGCAAGGCAAGACAAGGCAAGACAAGACAACTTTTCACGACAAGACAAGACAAGACAAGACGAGACAAGACAAGACAAGACAAGACAACTTTTCAAGACAAGACAACTTGTCAAGACAAGAAAAGACAATATAAGACAACTTGTCAAGACAAGACAAGACAAGACAAGACAATTTGTCAAGACAAGACAAGACAAGACAAATTGTCAAGACGAGGCAAGACAAGACAATACCAGACAACTTTTCAAGTCAAGACAACTTCTCAAGACAAGACAAGACTAGACAAGATAAGACAACTTGTCAAGACAAGACAAGACAATACAAGACAAGACAAGACAAGCCAAGACAAGACAAGACAAGACAAGACAACTTTTCATGACAAGACAATTTGTCAAGACAAGGCAAGACAATTTAATGCAACTTGTCAAGACAAGACAAGTCAACTTGTCAAGACGAAGCAAGACAAGACAATACCAGACAACTTTTCAAGTCAAGACAACTTGTCAAGACAAGACAAGACAAGACAAGTCAACTTGTCAAGACAAGTCAAGACAATACAAGACAAGACAAGACAAGACAACTTGTCAAGACACGACAAGAGAAGACAAGACAACTTGTCAAGACACGACAAGACAAGACAAGAAAACTTGTCAAGACAAGACAACTTTTCAAGACAAGATAACTTGTCAAGACAAGACAAGACAAGATAAGACAACTTGTCAAGACAAGACAAGACAATACAAGGCAAGACAAGGGAAGACAAGACAACTTGTCAAGACAAGACAAGACAAGACAAGACAAGACAGGACAAGACGAGTCAAGACAAGACAAGACAAGACAAGACAACTTTTCAAGACAAGACAACTTGTCAAGACAAGACAAGACAATATAAGACAAATTGTCAAGACAAGACAAGACAAGACAAGACAATTTGTCAAGACAAGATAAGAAAAGACAAGACAACTTGTCAAGACAAGACAAGACAAGACAAGACAATACGAGACAAGACAAGACAAGACAAGACAAGACAAGACAAGACAAGAGAATACAACTTTTCAAGACAAGACAACTTGTCAAGACAAGACAAGACAATATAAGACAACTTGTCAAGACATGACAAGACAAGACAAGACAATTTGTCAAGACAAGACAAGACAAGACAAGACAAGACAACTTGTCAAGGCAAGACAAGACAAAACAACTTGTCAAGACCAGACAGCTTGTCAAGACAAGACAACTTTTCAAGACAAGACAACTTGTCAAGACAAGACAAGACAAGACAAGACAAGACAAGACAAGACAAGATAAGACAACTTGTCAAGACAAGACAAGACAAGATAAGACAAGACAACTTGTCAAGACAAGACAAGACAAGACGAGACAAGACAAGACAAGACAAGACAAGACAAGACAAGACAACTTTTCAAGACAAGACAACTTGTCAAGACAAGACAAGACAATATAAGACAACTTGTCAAGGCAAGACAAGACAAGACAATACCAGACAACTTTTCAAGTCAAGAGAACTTGTCAAGACCAGACAAGATAAGACAACTTGTCAAGAGAAGACAAGACAACTTGTCTAGACAAGAGAACTTGTCAAGACAGGACAACTTGTCAAGACAAGACAAGACAAGACGAGACAAGACAAGACAATACAAGACAACTTTTCAAGACAAGACAACTTGTCAAGACAAGACAAAACAATATAAGACAACTTGTCACGACAAGGCAAGAGAAGACAAGACAAGACAAGACAATTTCTCAAGACAAGACAAGACAAGACAAGACAACTTGTCAAGACGAGGCAAGACAAGACAATACCAGACAACTTTTCAAGTCAAGACAACTGGTCAAGACAAGACAAGACAAGACAAGACAACTTGTCAAGAAACGACAAGACAAGACAAGACAACTTCTCAAGACAAGACAGCTTGTCAAGACTATACAACTTTTCAAGACAAGACAACTTGTCAAGACAAGACAACTTGTCAAGACAAGACAAGACAAGATAAGACAACTTGTCAAGACAATCAAGACAAGACGAGACAAGACAAGACAAGACAAGACAAGACAACTTTTCAAGACAAGACAACTTGTCAAGACAAGACAAGACAAGACAACTTGTCAAGACGAGGCAAGACAAGACAATACCAGACAACTTTTCGAGTCAAGACAAGACAAGACAAGACAAGACAACTTATCAAGACAAGACAAGACAACTTATCAAGACAAGACAAGACGAGACAAGACAAGACAAGGCAAGACAAGGCAAGACAAGACAACTTTTCACGACAAGACAAGACAAGACGAGACAAGACAAGATAAGACAAGACAACTTTTCAAGACAAGACAACTTGTCAAGACAAGAAAAGACAATATAAGACAACTTGTCAAGACAAGACAAGACAAGAGAATTTGTCAAGACAAGACAAGACAAGACAACTTGTCAAGACAAGACAACTTATCAAGACAAGACAACTTGTCAAGACAAGACAAGACAAGACAACTTGTCAAGACAAGACAAGACGAGACAAGACAATACAAGACAAGGCAAGACAAGGCAAGACAAGATAACTTTTCAAGACAAGACAACTTGTCAAGACAAGACAAGGCAGGACAAAATAAGACAACTTGTCAAGACAAGCCAAGACAAGACAAGACAAAACAAAACAAAACAAAACAAAACAAGACAAGACAAGACAAGACAACTTGTCAAGACACGACAATACAAGACAAGTCAACTTGTCAAGACAATACAGCTTGTCAAGACAAGACAATTTTTCAAGACAAGACAACTTGTCAAGACAAAACAAAACAAGACAACACAAGACAATATAAGACAACTTGTCAAGACAAGACAAGACAAGACAAGACGAGACAAGACAAGACAAGACAAGACAAGACAAGACAAGACAAGACAAGACAAGACAAGACAAGACAAGACAAGACAAGACAAGACAAGACAATACAAGACAAGACAAGAAAAGACAATTTGTCAAGACAAGACAAGTCAAGACAACTTGTCAAGACATGACAAGACAAGACAACTTGTCAAGACAAGACAAGACAACTTATCAAGACAAGACAAGACAACTTGTCAAGACAAGACAAGACGAGACAAGATAAGACAAGACAAGGCAAGACAAGACAACTTTTCAAGACAAGACAGCTTGTCAAGACAAGACTAGGCAAGACAAGATAAGACAACTTGACAAGACAAGCCAAGACAAGACAAGACAAAACAAAACAAAACAAAACAAAACAAAACAAAACAAAACAAAACAAAACAAAACAAAACAAAACAAAACAAAACAAAACAAGACAAGACAAGACAAGACAAGACAACTTGTCAAGACAAGACAAGACAACTTGTCAAGACAAGACAATACGAGAAAAGATAAGACAAGACAAGGCAAGACAAGACAACTTTTCACGACAAGACAAGACAAGACAAGACGAGACAAGACAAGACAAGACAAGACAACTTTTCAAGACAAGACAACTTGTCAAGACAAGAAAAGACAATATAAGACAACTTGTCAAGACAAGACAAGACAAGACAAGACAATTTGTCAAGACAAGACAAGACAAGACAAATTGTCAAGACGAGGCAAGACAAGACAATACCAGACAACTTTTCAAGTCAAGACAACTTCTCAAGACAAGACAAGACTAGACAAGATAAGACAACTTGTCAAGACAAGACAAGACAATACAAGACAAGACAAGACAAGCCAAGACAAGACAAGACAAGACAAGACAACTTTTCATGACAAGACAATTTGTCAAGACAAGGCAAGACAATTTAATGCAACTTGTCAAGACAAGACAAGTCAACTTGTCAAGACGAAGCAAGACAAGACAATACCAGACAACTTTTCAAGTCAACACAACTTGTCAAGACAAGACAAGACAAGACAAGTCAACTTGTCAAGACAAGTCAAGACAATACAAGACAAGACAAGACAAGACAACTTGTCAAGACACGACAAGAGAAGACAAGACAACTTGTCAAGACACGACAAGACAAGACAAGAAAACTTGTCAAGACAAGACAACTTTTCAAGACAAGATAACTTGTCAAGACAAGACAAGACAAGATAAGACAACTTGTCAAGACAAGACAAGACAATACAAGGCAAGACAAGGGAAGACAAGACAACTTGTCAAGACAAGACAAGACAAGACAAGACAAGACAGGACAAGACGAGTCAAGACAAGACAAGACAAGACAAGACAACTTTTCAAGACAAGACAACTTGTCAAGACAAGACAAGACAATATAAGACAAATTGTCAAGACAAGACAAGACAAGACAAGACAATTTGTCAAGACAAGATAAGAAAAGACAAGACAACTTGTCAAGACAAGACAAGACAAGACAAGACAATACGAGACAAGACAAGACAAGACAAGACAAGACAAGACAAGACAAGACAAGACAAGAGAATACAACTTTTCAAGACAAGACAACTTGTCAAGACAAGACAAGACAATATAAGACAACTTGTCAACACAAGACAAGACAAGACAAGACAATTTGTCAAGACAAGATAAGCCAAGACAAGACAAGACAACTTCTCAAGACAAGACAAGACAAAACAACTTGTCAAGACCAGACAGCTTGTCAAGACAAGACAACTTTTCAAGACAAGACAACTTGTCAAGACAAGACAAGACAAGGCAAGACAAGACAAGACAAGACAAGATAAGACAACTTGTCAAAACAAGACAAGACAAGATAAGACAAGACAACTTGTCAAGACAAGACAAGACAAGACGAGACAAGACAAAACAAGACAAGACAAGACAAGACAACTTTTCAAGACAAGACAACTTATCAAGACAAGACAAGACAATATAAGACAACTTGTCAAGGCAAGACAAGACAACTTGTCAAGACGAGACAAGACAAGACAATACCAGACAACTTTTCAAGTCAAGAGAACTTGTCAAGACCAGACAAGATAAGACAACTTGTCAAGAGAAGACAAGACAACTTGTCTAGACAAGAGAACTTGTCAAGACAGGACAACTTGTCAAGACAAGACAAGACAAGACGAGACAAGACAAGACAATACAAGACAACTTTTCAAGACAAGACAACTTGTCAAGACAAGACAAAACAATATAAGACAACTTGTCACGACAAGGCAAGAGAAGACAAGACAAGACAAGACAATTTCTCAAGACAAGACAAGACAAGACAAGACAACTTGTCAAGACGAGGCAAGACAAGACAATACCAGACAACTTTTCAAGTCAAGACAACTGGTCAAGACAAGACAAGACAAGACAAGACAACTTGTCAAGAAACGACAAGACAAGACAAGACAACTTCTCAAGACAAGACAGCTTGTCAAGACTATACAACTTTTCAAGACAAGACAACTTGTCAAGACAAGACAACTTGTCAAGACAAGACAAGACAAGATAAGACAACTTGTCAAGACAATCAAGACAAGACGAGACACGACAAGACAAGACAAGACAAGACAACTTTTCAAGACAAGACAACTTGTCAAGACAAGACAAGACAAGACAACTTGTCAAGACGAGGCAAGACAAGACAATACCAGACAACTTTTCGAGTCAAGACAAGACAAGACAAGACAAGACAACTTATCAAGACAAGACAAGACAACTTATCAAGACAAGACAAGACGAGACAAGACAAGACAAGGCAAGACAAGGCAAGACAAGGCAAGACAAGACAACTTTTCACGACAAGACAAGACAAGACGAGACAAGACAAGATAAGACAAGACAACTTTTCAAGACAAGACAACTTGTCAAGACAAGAAAAGACAATATAAGACAACTTGTCAAGACAAGACAAGACAAGAGAATTTGTCAAGACAAGACAAGACAAGACAACTTGTCAAGACAAGACAACTTGTCAAGACAAGACAACTTATCAAGACAAGACAACTTGTCAAGACAAGACAAGACAAGACAACTTGTCAAGACAAGACAAGACGAGACAAGACAATACAAGACAAGGCAAGACAAGGCAAGACAAGATAACTTTTCAAGACAAGACAACTTGTCAAGACAAGACAAGGCAGGACAAAATAAGACAACTTGTCAAGACAAGCCAAGACAAGACAAGACAAAACAAAACAAAACAAAACAAAACAAGACAAGACAAGACAAGACCACTTGTCAAGACACGACAATACAAGACAAGTCAACTTGTCAAGACAATACAGCTTGTCAAGACAAGACAATTTTTCAAGACAAGACAACTTGTCAAGACAAAACAAAACAAGACAACACAAGACAATATAAGACAACTTGTCAAGACAAGACAAGACAAGACAAGACGAGACAAGACAAGACAAGACAAGACAAGACAAGACAAGACAAGACAAGACAAGACAAGACAAGACAAGACAAGACAAGACAAGACAAGACAAGACAATACAAGACAAGACAAGAAAAGACAATTTGTCAAGACAAGACAAGTCAAGACAACTTGTCAAGACATGACAAGACAAGACAAGTTGTCAAGACAAGACAAGACAACTTATCAAGACAAGACAAGACAACTTGTCAAGACAAGACAAGACGAGACAAGATAAGACAAGACAAGGCAAGACAAGACAACTTTTCAAGACAAGACAGCTTGTCAAGACAAGACTAGGCAAGACAAGATAAGACAACTTGACAAGACAAGCCAAGACAAGACAAGACAAAACAAAACAAAACAAAACAAAACAAAACAAAACAAAACAAAACAAAACAAAACAAAACAAAACAAAACAAAACAAGACAAGACAAGACAAGACAAGACAACTTGTCAAGACAAGACAAGACAACTTGTCAAGACAAGACAATACGAGACAAGATAAGACAAGACAAGGCAAGACAAGACAACTTTTCAAGACAAGACAACTTGTCAAGACAAGACTAGGCAAGACAACATAAGACAACATGACAAGACAAGCCAAGACAAGACAAGACAAGACAAAACAAAACAAAACAAAACAAAACAAAACAAAACAAAACAAAACAAAACAAGACAAGACAAGACAAGACAACTTGTCAAGACACGACAAGACAAGACAACTTGTCAATACAAGATAACTTGTCAAGACAAGATAACTTGTCAAGACAAGACAAGATAAGACCACTTGTCAAGACAAGACAAGACAAGACAAGGCAAGACAAGACAAGACAACTTGTCAAGACCAGACAAGACAAGACAAGACAAGACAAGACAACTTTTCAAGACAAGACAACTTGTCAAGACAAGACAAGACAATATAAGACAACTTGTCAAGACAAGAGAAGACTAGACAAGACAAGATAATTTGTCAAGACATATACAAGACAAGACAACTTGTCAAGACGAGGCAAGACAAGACAATACCAGACAACTTTTCAAGTCAAGACAACTTTTCAAGACAAGACAAGACAATATAAGACAAATTGTCAAGACAAGACAAGACAAGACAAGACAAGACAAGACAAGACAAGACAATTTGTCTAGACAAGATAAGAAAAGACAATACAACTTGTCAAGACAAGACAAGACAAGACAAATCAAAACAAAACAAAACAAAACAAGACAAGACAAGACAAGACAAGACAACTTGTCAAGACACGACAATACAAGACAAGTCAACTTGTCAAGACAATACAGCTTGTCAAGACAAGACAATTTTTCAAGACAAGACAACTTGTCAAAACAAAACAAAACAAGACAACACAAGACAAGATAAGACAACTTGTCAAGACAAGACAAGACAAGACAAGACGAGACAAGACAAGACAAGACAAGACAAGACAAGACAAGACAAGACAAGACAAGACAAGACAAGACAAGACAAGACAAGACAAGACAAGACAAGACAAGACAATACAAGACAAGACAAGAAAAGACAATTTGTCAAGACAAGACAAGTCAAGACAACTTGTCAAGACATGACAAGACAAGACAAGTTGTCAAGACAAGACAAGACAACTTATCAAGACAAGACAAGACAACTTGTCAAGACAAGACAAGACGAGACAAGATAAGACAAGACAAGGCAAGACAAGACAACTTTTCAAGACAAGACAGCTTGTCAAGACAAGACTAGGCAAGACAAGATAAGACAACTTGACAAGACAAGCCAAGACAAGACAAGACAAAACAAAACAAAACAAAACAAAACAAAACAAAACAAAACAAAACAAAACAAAACAAAACAAAACAAAACAAAACAAAACAAAACAAAACAAGACAAGACAAGACAAGACAAGACAACTTGTCAAGACACGACAAGACAAGACAACTTGTCAAGACCAGACAAGACAAGACAAGACAAGACAAGACAAGACAAGACAAGACAACTTTTCAAGACAAGACAACTTGTCAAGACAAGACAAGACAATATAAGACAACTTGTCAAGACAAGAGAAGACTAGACAAGACAAGATAATTTGTCAAGACATATACAAGACAAGACAACTTGTCAAGACGAGGCAAGACAAGACAATACCAGACAACTTTTCAAGTCAAGACAACTTTTCAAGACAAGACAAGACAATATAAGACAAATTGTCAAGACAAGACAAGACAAGACAAGACAATTTGTCTAGACAAGATAAGAAAAGACAATACAACTTGTCAAGACAAGACAAGACAAGACAAAACAAAACCAAAAAAAACAAAACAAAACAAAACAAAACAAAACAAAACAAAACAAAACAAAACAAAACAAAACAAAACAAAACAAAACAAAACAAAACAAAACAAAACAAAACAAGACAAGACAAGACAAGACAAGACAAAACAAGACAACTTGTCAAGACACGACAAGACAAGACAACTTGTCAAGACAAGATAACTTGTCAAGACAAGACAAGATAAGACAACTTGTCTAGACAAGACAGGACAAGGCAAGGCAAGACAAGACAAGACAGCTTGTCAAGACAAGAAAAGACAAGACGAGACAAGACAAGACAAGATAAGACAACTTGTCAAGACAAGACAAGACAAGACAAGACAAAACAAGATAAGACAAGACAAAACAACACAAGACAAGACAACTTGTCAAGACAAGACAAGACGAGACAAGACAAGACAAGACAAGACAACTTTTCAAGACAAGACAACTTGTCAAGACAAGACAAGTCAATATAAGACAACTTGTCAAGACAAGAAAAGACAACTTGTCAAGACGAGGCAAGACAAGACAATACCAGACAACTTTTCAAGTCAAGACAACTTGTCAAGACAAGACAAGACAATATAAGACAACTTGTCAAGACAAGACAAGACAAGACAAGACAATACAATACAATACAAGACAAGACAAAACAAAACAAGACAACTTGTCAAAACAAGACAAGATAAGACAACTTGTCAAGACAAGACAAGACAAAAGAAAACAAAATAACTTGTCAAGATAAGACAACTTATCAAGAAAAGACGTCAAGACAAGACAACTTATCAAGACAAGACAACTTGTCAAGACAAGACAACTTCTCAAGACAAGACAAGACAAGACAAGACAACTTATCAAGAAAAGACAAGACAAGGCAACTTATCAAGTCAAGACAAGACAACTTGTCAAGACAACATAAGACGAGACAAGACAAGACAAGACAAGGCAAGACAAGGCAAGACAAGGCAAGAAAAGGCAAGACAAGGCAAGACAAGGCAAGACAAGACAACTTGTCAAGACAAGACAAGCCAAGACAAGATAAGACAACTTGTCAAGACAAAACAAAACAAAACAAAACAAAACAAAACAAAACAAAACAAAACAAAACAAAACAAAACAAAACAAAACAAAACAAAACAAAACAAAACAAAACAAGACAAGACAAGACAAGACAAGACAAGACAACTTGTCAAGACACGACAAGACAAGACAACTTGTCAAGACAAGATAACTTGTCAAGACAAGACAAGATAAGACAACTTGTCTAGACAAGACAGGACAAGGCAATGCAGGACAAGACAAGACAACTTGTCAAGACAAGACAAGACAAGACAAGACAAGACAAGACAAGACAAGACAAGACAATTTGTCAAGACAAGACAAGACAACTTGTCAAGACGAGGCAAGACAAGACAATACCAGACAACTTTTCAAGTCAAGACAACTTGTCAAGACAAGACAAGACAAGACTAGACAAGATAAGACAACTTCTCAAGACAAGACAACACAAGACAACACAAGACAAGCCAAGCCAAGACAAGATAACTTGACAAGATAACTTTTCAAGACATAACAACTTGTCAAGGCTAGACAAGACTAGACAAGATAAGACAACTTGTCAAGACAAGACAAGACAAGATAAGACAACTTGTAAAGAAAAGACAAGACAAGGCAAGACAAGACAAGACAACTTGTCAAGCCAGACAAGACAAGACAAGACGAGACAAGACAAGACAAGACAAGAAAACTTTTCAAGACAAGACAACTTGTCAAGACAAGACAAGACAATATAAGACAACTTGTCAAGACAAGACAAGACTAGACAAGACAAGACAATTTGTCAAGACAAGACAAGACGAGACAACTTGTCAAGACGAGGCAAGACAAGACAATACCAGACAACTTTTCAAGTCAAGACAACTTGTCAAGACAAGACAAGACAAGACGAGACAAGACAAGACAAGACAAGACAAGACAAGACAAGACAAGACAAGACAAGACAACTTTTCAAGACAAGACAACTTGTCATGACAATATAAGACAACTTGTCAAGACAAGACAAGACAAGACAACACAAGACAAGACAAGACAATTTGCCAAGACAAGACAAGACAAGACAACTTGTCAAGACGAGGCAAGACAAGACAATACCACACAACTTTTCAAGTCAAGACAACTTCTCAAGACATGACAAGACAAGACAAGTTGTCAAGACAAGACAAGACAACTTATCAAGACAAGACAAGACAACTTGTCAAGACAAGACAACTTGTCAAGACAAGACAAGACGAGACAAGATAAGACAAGGCAAGGCAAGACAAGGCAAGACAAGACAACTTTGCAAGACAAGACAACTTGTCAAGACAAGGCAAGACAAGATAAGACAACTTGTCAAGACAAGCCAAGACAAGACAATACAAAACAAAACAAAACAAGACAAGACAAGACAACTTGTCAAGACAAGACAAGACAAGACAACTTGTCAAGACAAGATAACTTGTCAAGACAATACAAGACAAGACAAGACGAGACAAGACAAGACAAGACAAGACAAGACAACTTTTCAAGACAAGACAATTTTCAAGACAAGACAACTTGTCAAGACAAGACAAGACAATATAAGACAACTTGTCAAGACAAGACAAGACTAGACAAGACAAGACAATTTGTCAATACAAGACAAGATAAGACAACTTGTCAAGACGAGGCAAGACAAGACAATACCAGACAACTTTTCAAGTCAAGACAACTTGTCAATACAAGACAAGACAAGACTAGACAAGATAAGACAACTTGTCAAGACAAGACAAGACAAGACAATACAATACAAGACAAGACAAGACAAGACAAGACAAGACAAGACAAGAAAAGACAAGACAAAACAAAACAAAACAAAACAAAACAAAACAAGTCAAGTCAAGACAAGACAAGACAAGACAACTTGTCAAGACACGACAAGACAAGAAAACTTGTCAAGACAAGACAACTTGTCAAGACAATACAACTTTTCAAGACAAAAGAACTTGTCAAGACCAGACAAGATAAGACAACTTGTCAAGAGAAGACAAGACAACTTGTCTAGACAAGATAACTTGTCAAGACAGGACAACTTGTCAAGACAAGACAAGACAAGACGAGACAAGACAAGACAAGACAATACAACTTTTCAAGACAAGACAACTTGTCAAGACAAGACAAAACAATATGAGACAACTTGTCACGACAAGACAAGAGAAGACAAGACAAGACAAGACAATTTCTCAAGACAAGACAAGACAAGACAAGACAAGACAAATTGTCAAGACGAGGCAAGACAAGACAATACCAGACAACTTTTCAAGTCAAGACAACTGGTCAAGACAAGACAAGACAAGACAACTTGTCAAGAAACGACAAGACAAGACAAGACAACTTCTCAAGACAAGACAGCTTGTCAAGACTATACAACTTTTCAAGACAAGACAACTTGTCAAGACAAGACAAGACAAGATAAGACAACTTTTCAAGACAAGACAAAACAAGACAACTTGTCAAGACAATCAAGACAAGACGAGACAAGACAAGACAACTTTTCAAGACAAGACAACTTGTCAAGACAAGACAAGACGAGACAAGACAAGACAAGACAAGGCAAGGCAAGACAAGGCAAGACAAGACAACTTTTCACGACAAGACAAGACAAGACAAGACGAGACAAGACAAGACAAGACAAGACAACTTTTCAAGACAAGACAACTTGTCAAGACAAGAAAAGACAATATAAGACAACTTGTCAAGACAAGACAAGACAAGACAAGACAATTTGTCAAGACAAGACAAGACAAGACAAATTGTCAAGACGAGGCAAGACAAGACAATACCAGACAACTTTTCAAGTCAAGACAACTTCTCAAGACAAGACAAGACTAGACAAGATAAGACAACTTGTCAAGACAAGACAAGACAATACAAGACAAGACAAGACAAGCCAAGACAAGACAAGACAAGACAAGACAACTTTTCATGACAAGACAATTTGTCAAGACAAGACAAGACAATTTAATGCAACTTGTCAAGACAAGACAAGTCAACTTGTCAAGACGAAGCAAGACAAGACAATACCAGACAACTTTTCAAGTCAAGACAACTTGTCAAGACAAGACAAGACAAGACAAGTCAACTTGTCAAGACAAGACAAGACAATACAAGACAAGACAAGACAAGACAACTTGTCAAGACACGACAAGAGAAGACAAGACAACTTGTCAAGACACGACAAGACAAGACAAGAAAACTTGTCAAGACAAGACAACTTTTCAAGACAAGATAACTTGTCAAGACAAGACAAGACAAGATAAGACAACTTGTCAAGACAAGACAAGACAATACAAGGCAAGACAAGGGAAGACAAGACAACTTGTCAAGACAAGACAAGACAAGACAAGACAGGACAAGACGAGACAAGACAAGACAAGACAAGACAAGACAACTTTTCAAGACAAGACAACTTGTCAAGACAAGACAAGACAATATAAGACAAATTGTCAAGACAAGACAAGACAAGACAAGACAATTTGTCAAGACAAGATAAGAAAAGACAAGACAACTTGTCAAGACAAGACAAGACAAGACAATACGAGACAAGACAAGACAAGACAAGACAAGACAAGACAAGACAAGAGAATACAACTTTTCAAGACAAGACAACTTGTCAAGACAAGACAAGACAATATAAGACAACTTGTCAACACAAGACAAGACAAGACAAGACAATTTGTCAAGACAAGACAAGCCAAGACAAGACAAGACAACTTCTCCAGACAAGACAAGACAAAACAACTTGTCAAGACCAGACAGCTTGTCAAGACAAGACAACTTTTCAAGACAAGACAACTTGTCAAGACAAGACAAGACAAGGCAAGACAAGACAAGACAAGACAAGATAAGACAACTTGTCAAAACAAGACAAGACAAGATAAGACAAGACAACTTGTCAAGACAAGACAAGACAAGACGAGACAAGACAAAACAAGACAAGACAAGACAAGACAACTTTTCAAGACAAGACAACTTATCAAGACAAGACAAGACAATATAAGACAACTTGTCAAGGCAAGACAAGACAAGACAATACCAGACAACTTTTCAAGTCAAGAGAACTTGTCAAGACCAGACAAGATAAGACAACTTGTCAAGAGAAGACAAGACAACTTGTCTAGACAAGAGAACTTGTCAAGACAGGACAACTTGTCAAGACAAGACAAGACAAGACGAGACAAGACAAGACAATACAAGACAACTTTTCAAGACAAGAACAACTTGTCAAGACAAGACAAAACAATATAAGACAACTTGTCACGACAAGGCAAGAGAAGACAAGACAAGACAAGACAATTTCTCAAGACAAGACAAGACAAGACAAGACAACTTGTCAAGACGAGGCAAGACAAGACAATACCAGACAATTCATGTCAAGACAACTGGTCAAGACAAGACAAAACAAGACAAGACAACTTGTCAAGAAACGACAAGACAAGACAAGACAACTTCTCAAGACAAGACAGCTTGTCAAGACAATACAACTTTTCAAGACAAGACAACTTGTCAAGACAAGACAACTTGTCAAGACAAGACAAGACAAGATAAGACAACTTGTCAAGACAATCAAGACAAGACGAGACAAGACAAGACAAGACAAGACAAGACAACTTTTCAAGACAAGACAACTTGTCAAGACAAGACAAGACAAGACAACTTGTCAAGACAAGACAAGACAAGACAAGACCAGACAACTTTTCGAGTCAAGACAAGACAAGACAAGACAAGACAACTTATCAAGACAAGACAAGACAACTTATCAAGACAAGACAAGACGAGACAAGACAAGACAAGGCAAGACAAGGCAAGACAAGACAACTTTTCACGACAAGACAAGACAAGACGAGACAAGACAAGACAAGACAAGACAACTTTTCAAGACAAGACAACTTGTCAAGACAAGAAAAGACAATATAAGACAACTTGTCAAGACAAGACAAGACAAGACAATTTGTCAAGACAAGACAAGACAAGACAACTTGTCAAGACAAGACAACTTGTCAAGACAAGACAACTTATCAAGACAAGACAACTTGTCAAGACAAGACAAGACAAGACAACTTGTCAAGACAAGACAAGACGAGACAAGACAATACAAGACAAGGCAAGACAAGACAACTTTTCAAGACAAGACAACTTGTCAAGACAAGACAAGGCAAGACAAGATAAGACAACTTGTCAAGACAAGCCAAGACAAGACAAGACAAAACAAAACAAAACAAAACAAAACAAGACAAGACAAGACAAGACAACTTGTCAAGACACGACAATACAAGACAAGTCAACTTGTCAAGACAATACAGCTTGTCAAGACAAGACAACTTTTCAAGACAAGACAACTTGTCAAGACAAGACAAAACAAGACAAGACAAGACAAGATAAGACAACTTGTCAAGACAAGACAAGACAAGACAAGACGAGACAAGACAAGACAAGACAAGACAAGACAAGACAAGACAAGACAAGACAAGACAAGACAAGACAAGACAAGACAAGACAAGACAAGACAATACAAGACAAGACAAGAAAAGACAATTTGTCAAGACAAGACAAGTCAAGACAACTTGTCAAGACATGACAAGACAAGACAACTTGTCAAGACAAGACAAGACAACTTATCAAGACAAGACAAGACAACTTGTCAAGACAAGACAAGACGAGACAAGATAAGACAAGACAAGGCAAGACAAGACACCTTTTCAAGACAAGACAGCTTGTCAAGACAAGACTAGGCAAGACAAGATAAGACAACTTGACAAGACAAGCCAAGACAAGATAAGACAAAACAAAACAAAACAAAACAAAACAAAACAAAACAAAACAAAACAAAACAAAACAAAACAAAACAAAACAAAACAAGACAAGACAAGACAAGACAAGACAACTTGTCAAGACAAGACAAGACAACTTGTCAAGACAAGACAATACGAGACAAGATAAGACAAGACAAGGCAAGACAAGACAACTTTTCACGACAAGACAAGACAAGACAAGACGAGACAAGACAAGACAAGACAAGACAACTTTTCAAGACAAGACAACTTGTCAAGACAAGACAAGACAATATAAGACAACTTGTCAAGACAAGACAAGACAAGACAAGACAATTTGTCAAGACAAGACAAGACAAGACAACTTGTCAAGACGAGGCAAGACAAGACAATACCAGACAACTTTTCAAGTCAAGACAACTTCTCAAGACAAGACAAGACTAGACAAGATAAGACAACTTGTCAAGACAAGACAAGACAATACAAGACAAGACAAGACAAGACAAGACAAGACAAGACAAGACAAGACAACTTTTCATGACAAGACAATTTGTCAAGACAAGGCAAGACAATTTAATGCAACTTGTCAAGACAAGACAAGTCAACTTGTCAAGACGAAGCAAGACAAGACAATACCAGACAACTTTTCAAGTCAACACAACTTGTCAAGACAAGACAAGACAAGACAAGTCAACTTGTCAAGACAAGTCAAGACAATACAAGACAAGACAAGACAAGACAACTTGTCAAGACACGACAAGAGAAGACAAGACAACTTGTCAAGACACGACAAGACAAGACAAGAAAACTTGTCAAGACAAGACAACTTTTCAAGACAAGACAACTTGTCAAGACAAGACAAGACAAGATAAGACAACTTGTCAAGAGAAGACAAGACAATACAAGGCAAGACAAGGCAAGACAAGACAACTTGTCAAGACAAGACAAGACAAGACGAGTCAAGACAAGACAAGACAAGACAACTTTTCAAGACAAGACAACTTCTCAAGACAAGACAAGACAATATAAGACAAATTGTCAAGACATGACAAGACAAGACAAGACAATTTGTCAAGACAAGACAAGACAAGACAAGACAACTTGTCAAGGCAAGACAAGACAAGACAAGACAATACGAGACAAGACAAGACAAGACAAGACAAGACAAGACAAGACAAGAGAATACAACTTTTCAAGACAAGACAACTTGTCAAGACAAGACAAGACAATATAAGACAACTTGTCAACACAAGACAAGACAAGACAAGACAATTTGTCAAGACAAGACAAGCCAAGACAAGACAAGACAACTTGTCAAGGCAAGACAAGACAAAACAACTTGTCAAGACCAGACAGCTTGTCAAGACAAGACAACTTTTCAAGACAAGACAAGTCAAGACAAGACAAGACAAGACAAGACAAGACAAGACAAGACAAGATAAGACAACTTGTCAAAACAAGACAAGACAAGATAAGACAAGACAACTTGTCAAGACAAGACAAGACAAGACAAGACAAGACAAGACAAGACAAGACAAGACAAGACAACTTTTCAAGACAAGACAACTTTTCAAGACAAGACAAGACAATATAAGACAACTTGTCAAGACAAGACAAGACAACTTGTCAAGACAAGACAAGACAAGACAAGACAAGACAACTTTTCAAGACAAGAGAACTTGTCAAGACCAGACAAGATAAGACAACTTGTCAAGACAAGACAAGACAACTTGTCTAGACAAGAGAACTTGTCAAGACAGGACAACTTGTCAAGACAAGACAAGACAAGACGAGACAAGACAAGACAATACAAGACAACTTTTCAAGACAAGACAACTTGTCAAGACAAGACAAAACAATATAAGACAACTTGTCACGACAAGGCAAGAGAAGACAAGACAAGACAAGACAATTTCTCAAGACAAGACAAGACAAGACAAGACAACTTGTCAAGACGAGGCAAGACAAGACAATACCAGACAACTTTTCAAGTCAAGACAACTGGTCAAGACAAGACAAGACAAGACAAGACAACTTGTCAAGAAACGACAAGACAAGACAAGACAACTTCTCAAGACAAGACAGCTTGTCAAGACAATACAACTTTTCAAGACAAGACAACTTGTCAAGACAAGACAACTTGTCAAGACAAGACAAGACAAGACAAGACAACTTGTCAAGACAATCAAGACAAGACGAGACAAGACAAGACAAGACAAGACAAGACAACTTTTCAAGACAAGACAACTTGTCAAGACAAGACAAGACAAGACAACTTGTCAAGACGAGGCAAGACAAGACAATACAAGACAACTTTTCGAGACAAGACAAGACAAGACAAGACAAGACAACTTATCAAGACAAGACAAGACAACTTATCAAGACAAGACAAGACGAGACAAGACAAGACAAGACAAGACAAGACAAGACAAGGCAAGACAAGACAACCACGACAAGACAAGACAAGACAAGACAAGACAAGATAAGACAAGACAACTTTTCAAGACAAGACAACTTGTCAAGACAAGACAAGACAATACAAGACAACTTGTCAAGACAAGACAAGACAACTTGTCAAGACAAGACAAGACAAGACAACTTGTCAAGACAAGACAACTTGTCAAGACAAGACAACTTATCAAGACAAGACAACTTGTCAAGACAAGACAAGACAAGACAACTTGTCAAGACAAGACAAGACAAGACAAGACAATACAAGACAAGACAAGACAAGGCAAGACAAGATAACTTTTCAAGACAAGACAACTTGTCAAGACAAGACAAGGCAGGACAAAATAAGACAACTTGTCAAGACAAGACAAGACAAGACAAGACAAAACAAGACAAAACAAAACAAAACAAGACAAGACAAGACAAGACAAGACAACTTGTCAAGACAAGACAATACAAGACAAGTCAACTTGTCAAGACAAGACAACTTGTCTAGACAAGACAATTTTTCAAGACAAGACAACTTGTCAAGACAAAACAAAACAAGACAACACAAGACAATATAAGACAACTTGTCAAGACAAGACAAGACAAGACAAGACAAGACAAGACAAGACAAGACAAGACAAGACAAGACAAGACAAGACAAGACAAGACAAGACAAGACAAGACAGACAAGACAAGACAAGACAAGACAAGACAAGACAAGACAAGACAATACAAGACAAGACAAGAAAAGACAATTTGTCAAGACAAGACAAGTCAAGACAACTTGTCAAGACATGACAAGACAAGACAAGTTGTCAAGACAAGACAAGACAACTTATCAAGACAAGACAAGACAACTTGTCAAGACAAGACAAGATGAGACAAGATAAGACAAGACAAGACAAGACAAGACAACTTTTCAAGACAAGACAACTTGTCAAGACAAGACTAGGCAAGACAAGAAGACAACTTGTCAAGACAAGACAAGACAAGACAAGACAAAACAAAACAAGACAAAACAAAACAAAACAAAACAAAACAAGACAAAACAAAACAAAACAAAACAAAACAAAAACAAGACAAGACAAGACAAGACAAGACAACTTGTCAAGACAAGACAAGACAACTTGTGAAGACAAGACAATACGAGACAAGATAAGACAAGACAAGGCAAGACAAGACAACTTTTCAAGACAAGACAACTTGTCAAGACAAGACAAGACAAGACAACATAAGACAACATGACAAGACAAGCCAAGACAAGACAAGACAAGACAAAACAAAACAAAACAAAACAAAACAAAACAAGACAAAACAAAACAAAACAAGACAAGACAAGACAAGACAACTTGTCAAGACAAGACAAGACAAGACAACTTGTCAAGACAAGACAACTTGTCAAGACAAGACAACTTGTCAAGACAAGACAAGACAAGACAACTTGTCAAGACAAGACAAGACAAGACAAGTCAAGACAAGACAAGACAACTTGTCAAGACCAGACAAGACAAGACAAGACAAGACAAGACAACTTGTCAAGACAAGACAACTTGTCAAGACAAGACAAGACAATACAAGACAACTTGTCAAGACAAGACAAGACTAGACAAGACAAGACAATTTGTCAAGACAAGACAAGACAAGACAACTTGTCAAGACAAGGCAAGACAAGACAATACAAGACAACTTTTCAAGACAAGACAACTTTTCAAGACAAGACAAGACAATATAAGACAACTTGTCAAGACAAGACAAGACAAGACAAGACAAGACAAGACAAGACTAGACAAGACAAGACAAGACAAGACAACTTGTCAAGACAAGACAAGACAAGACAAATCAAGACAAGACAAAACAAAACAAGACAAGACAAGACAAGACAAGACAACTTGTCAAGACAAGACAACTTGTCAAGACAAGACAACTTGTCAAGACAAGACAACTTGTCAAGACAAGACAACTTGTCAAGACAAGACAACTTGTCAAAACAAAACAAGACAAGACAAGACAACTTGTCAAGACAAGACAAGACAAGACAAGACAAGACAAGACAAGACAAGACAAGACAAGACAAGACAAGACAAGACAAGACAAGACAAGACAAGACAAGACAAGACAAGACAAGACAAGACAATACAAGACAAGACAAGAAAAGACAACTTGTCAAGACAAGACAAGACAAGACAACTTGTCAAGACAAGACAAGACAAGACAACTTGTCAAGACAAGACAAGACAACTTGTGAAGACAAGACAAGACAACTTGTCAAGACAAGACAAGACAAGACAAGACAAGACAAGACAAGACAAGACAAGACAACTTTTCAAGACAAGACAACTTGTCAAGACAAGACAAGACAAGACAAGATAAGACAACTTGTCAAGACAAGCCAAGACAAGACAAGACAAAACAAAACAAAACAAAACAAGACAAAACAAAACAAAACAAAACAAAACAAAACAAAACAAAACAAAACAAAACAAAACAAAACAAAACAAAACAAGACAAGACAAGACAAGACAAGACAACTTGTCAAGACAAGACAAGACAACTTGTCAAGACAAGACAATACGAGACAAGATAAGACAAGACAAGGCAAGACAAGACAACAAGACAAGACAACGTGTCAAGACAAGACAAGGCAAGACAACATAAGACAACATGACAAGACAAGACAAGACAAGACAAGACAAGACAAAACAAAACAAAACAAGACAAAACAAAACAAAACAAGACAAGACAAGACAAGACAACTTGTCAAGACAAGACAAGACAAGACAACTTGTCAAGACAAGACAACTTGTCAAGACAAGACAACTTGTCAAGACAAGACAAGACAAGACCACTTGTCAAGACAAGACAAGACAAGACAAGACAAGACAAGACAACTTGTCAAGACAAGACAAGACAAGACAAGACAAGACAAGACAAGACAAGACAAGACAACTTGTCAAGACAAGACAACTTGTCAAGACAAGACAAGACAAGACAAGACAACTTGTCAAGACAAGACAAGACAAGACAAGACAAGACAATCAAGACAAGACAAGACAAGACAACTTGTCAAGACAAGACAAGACAAGACAAGACAAGACAACCAAGACAAGACAACTTGTCAAGACAAGACAAGACAAGACAAGACAACTTGTCAAGACAAGACAAGACAAGACAAAACAACTTGTCAAGACAAGACAAGACAAGACAAGACAACTTGTCAAGACAAGACAAGACAAGACAAAACAAGACAAGACAAGACAAGACAAGACAAGACAAAACAAAACAAGACAAGACAAGACAAGACAAGACAAGACAAGACAAGACAAGACAAGACAAGACAAGACAAGACAAGACAAGACAAGACAAGACAACGTCAGACAAGACAAGACAAGACAATTTGTCAAGACATGACAACTTGTCAGGACAAGACAAGACAAGACAACTTGTGAAGACAAGACAAGACAAGGCAAGACAAGACAAGACAAGACAGCCAAGACAAGACAAGACAAGACAAGACAAGACAAGACAAGACAAGACAGGACAAGACAAGACAAGACAAGACAAGACAAGACAAGACAAGACAAGACAAAACAAAACAAAACAAGACAACTTGTCAAGACAACACAAGACAACACAAGACAAGACAAGACAAGACAACTTGTGAAGACAAGACAAGACAAGACAAGACAAGACAAGACAAGACAAGACAAGACAAGACAAGACAAGACAAGACAAGACAAGACAAGACAAGACAAGACAACTTGCCAAGACAAGACAACTTGTCAAGACAAGACAAAACAACTTCTGAAGACAAGACAAGACAGGACAAGACAAGACAGGACAAGACAAGACAAGACAAGACAAGACAAGACAACGTGTCAAGACAAGACCAGATAAGACAGCACAAGACAAGACAGTAGTATAGAAAGTGGGGCTACCGGCGCATTTTTCCATTTTTTCATGTCTCAACTTTTTTCTCTGTAGAACGCAGCACTTTTACCGTTTTTGGATTCCACATATAACTGTCGAGCAAATATGTTGAATCCAAAAACAGAAAAAGTGCTTGGTTCTCCAGAGAAGTTGAGACATTCAAATGGAAAAAGTTCGCCGTTAGCCCCACTTTCGAGACTACTAATAGACGATGTGTCGCATGGTTTGAAATCTGTGAGACGTGTATCAGCTAGTAGGCTACAGAGTGAGGTGTCTGGACGTGGGGCTGCTGCTGGTGAGGATGTCGCTCGTAATAAGACTATGTCAAGTGATATTACACGTGATCCTGATATAAACTTTATTTCAGGTCGTGAGTTGAGTGGGGCTCATGATTCGAAAGGGTCTAAGGACTTGACTATATTAAATAATAAAGCAACTCTTATGAAAAGGTCTGAACGTAAACGTAACCCTATTGTGGGTGGTGATGTCGCTCGTAGTGGTACACTATCGAGTGGTGGTGCACGTGATCCTGCTATGGATTCTGGTAATTTAGTTATACCGAATATTAAGATGAGTTTTCTAGAGAGGATGTCTGGCTATCTAGCTGACGCTAAAGAATTGGGGTATAAGTGGATGGATCTTATTAGAAGGGTATCTAGAGAGAACGTCGTTAGTAGAGTCACCAGATTTAGGGAGGTCAGAGAAGTTCGAAAGGCTAGACGCGATCTTAAACGATACGTGAGGAGGTCACGACTAAGTCAGGAGGCCTCAGACAAAGAGTACAAGAGAATCACTAGTCTTATTGCTGAGATGAGACGTCCTACTGTAGTACAAAGGAGAGTTGCTCTAAAAGGGTATACCAAGTCGTATAGTGTTAAGGTGGTCGAGAAAAAAGACCCACTAAAACAACTAGTCAGGACTAGAGGGGTAGTGGGCTCAACTTTACATAAAGAGCTAGAGAGACTGAAAGGTTTGAAGTTTTCCGAGACATTGAAAGTGACTCTAGAGAAACAAATTGGTGACAGAAAGTCTTTGTTTAAGACAGCCTTCTTCAATAGTGTGGTCAAAACAGTGGTTAGTAGTGTTGATATTAGTGGGACTACGAGACAAGCTAGTGAGGAGATATTAAATCGTATAGCTGTGTGGTTGTCAGAAGGGTCTGGGTGGGTTGTAGATAGTGTTAATGATCACTATATTAATGTGGTAGTGTATAAGCCTCTTAAAGGATCGAGTTATATTGAGCTGCCAGAAGAGTTGAGGAACGCGTCGAAAGGTTTGATTAATATAAAGAATGAAGATGACAAGTGTTTCATGTGGTGTCACGTGTTGCACAAGTGTCCTGTGAGGAAGGATCCGCAGAGAGTGTCAAAACACAAGAAGAACGTAGGTTCTGTCAATTATGAGGGAGTGAGATTTCCAGTGGATACGAAACAGTACAAAAAGATAGAGAGGCAGAATGATATTAGCATCAGTGTGTTTAGGTATGAGGACAAGCAACCATTTCCTATCTACGTTTCTGAGGAGAAGTGTGAGGATCATATGGACCTGCTGCTAATAACGAATGGTGTTAAACGACACTACGTGTACATTAAAGACTTTGGTAGGTTTATGTTCGGTCAGTCTAATCACAAGTGTCGCAAGAATATCTGTAGATACTGTCTTCAATGTTTTACTACCAATGAGGTTCTAGAGAATCATAAGGAGGTTTGTATGGTGGTAAATGGTAAGCAAGCGATCAAGATGCCAGTAGAAGAAGACAGCACTCTTGAGTATGAAAATTACCACAAACAATTAGAAGTACCATTCGTAATATACGCAGACTTCGAGGCTATCACAGAGAAGGTCGACAACGTGACACCACTCACAGGATCGTACACCAGTGAGTATCAAAGACATACGGACTGTGGGTATGGATACAAAGTAGTGTGCTGTTACGATGATAAATATAGTAAACCAGTGGAGATGTTTCGAGGTAAGAACGCAGTTAGGAAGTTCATGAAAAAGATGCTAGAGGAGGTTAAATACTGCAAGAAAGTCAGAAAGGAGCATTTTAATAAGGACATGGTGATGACCATAGCTGACAAGGTTAACTTCAAGAAAGCGACTAAATGTCATATTTGTGATAGGAAATATATACGTAGAAGCGTGAGAGTTAGAGATCATTGTCATGTCACTGGTAAATATAGAGGTTCGGCACATCAGTTATGCAACAGAAACTATAGACTGACTGATAAGATACCTGTCATATTCCATAATCTAAGAGGGTACGATAGTCACTTCATAATGCAAGAGATAGGTAAGATAGGTAAGAAAATCAACGTCATACCAAATAATATGGAGAAATATATGGCATTCATGTTAGGTAAACATCTAGTGTTTCTAGATAGTTTCCAATTCATGAGCTCTAGTCTAGCCAACCTGGTGAACAACCTACCAAAGGAATGTCTCAAGTATACGTCTGAACTATTTCAAGGTGAGGAGCTAGAGTTGGTGTCGCGGAAAGGTGTGTACCCATATGACTATATGGATAGTTTCGATAAGTTTAACGAACTTGAGTTGCCATCAAAGGAGAGTTTCTACAGCATCCTAAACGACGAGCATGTGTCAGACACAGACTACGAGCACGCTCAAGAAGTGTGGAAGACAATGGGTGTGAGGAATATGGGTGAGTACCACGACCTATACCTAAAGTCTGACGTGTTACTACTGGCTGACGTGTTCGAGAACTTTAGAAGAACGTGTAAACAGTACTACCAGTTAGATCCTTGTCATTACTTCACATCACCTGGACTATCGTGGGACGCTGCTCTAAAGATGACAGGAGTGGAACTAAAGTTAATGACTAACATTGATATGTTTCAGTTCATCGAGAAAGGAATGCGGGGTGGTGTCTCCTGCATAACACATAGACATGGAGAAGCTAATAACAAATACATGAAGGGGTATGATAGTAGTAAACCATCGAAACACATCGTATACCTAGATGCGAATAACCTTTACGGTTGGGCTATGTGTCAGTATCTACCAACTGGTGGGTTTGAGTGGGTCGAGGGTTTTGACATCAACAATCTAGACAAATATAACAACGAATCAGACAAGGGGTTGATACTTGAGGTTGATTTAGAGTATCCAGAGGAGTTGCACAATCTTCACAACGACTATCCTTTAGCCCCTGAGAGGATGAAAGTGAGTAGTGATATGTTGTCAAACTATTGTAAGACGATCCAAAACAAGTTTAAGATATCTGTAGGAGAGGTTGCAAAACTTATACCTAACCTAAGTGATAAGAGTAAGTACGTTGTTCATTATAGAAACCTACAATTATACAAGAGTTTGGGAATGAAGGTTAAGAAGATACATAGAGTACTTCAGTTCGATCAGTCACCATGGCTCAAGCAATATATCGACTTTAATACAGACAAGAGGACCCAAGCGAAGAACGACTTTGAGAAGGATTTCTTCAAGCTCATGAATAATAGTGTATTCGGAAAGACTATGGAGAATCTACGAAAGCGTGTGAACGTGGAGTTAGTAACAGACAAGGAAAAACTGAAGAAACTAACGTCAAAACCAACCTTTGTGAGCAGTAAGATATTTGACAATAACTTGGTAGCAGTTCACAAGATCAAAGAGATACTAACTCTAAATAGACCAGCATACGTAGGTATGTGTATTCTAGACCTATCAAAGACATTGATGTACGACTTCCACTACAATAACATCAAAAAGGAGTATGGCAACAAAGCCAAACTACTATTCACAGACACGGATAGTCTAATGTATGAGATTAAGACGGAGGATGTGTACAAAGACATGTACGCTAACAAAGAAATGTTCGACTTTAGTGGATATGATAAGTCATCTCCTTACTTCGACCCAACTAACAAGAAGGTTATTGGTAAAATGAAGGATGAGACATTAGGAGTCCCAATCGTTGAGTTCGTTGGTTTAAGGTCGAAAATGTATAGCTACATAAAAGAGGACGGAAAAGGTGGGAAGACTGCTAAAGGTATCAAGAAGAGTACCATTAGAAATAATATAAGACATGACAACTATAAAAGTGTCCTGACAAATGGTGAGCAAATGTCTCACATAATTAAAACTATTCGGAGCAAGAGCCACAGACTAGGAAGCTACGAAATAAATAAGATATCGTTGAGCTGCTTTGACGACAAGCGACATATACTACCAGACGGTGTGTCTAGCTATGCGTATGGACATTACGAAATAGTTCGGAACTAGCTGCTTAGGTTTCTCAAATGTTTTCTAGTCTTGACGTGTTTAGATTTAGAGGTCACGTGGTATGACCGATCACACGTCTCACACACCCACTTATGAGTTCTAATCCACTCTTTGGTTTGAGCTCTGGATGCTATCAAAGCTTCTTCTTTGGTTTGGTAAATTTTTGGTCTTGCCATTATATATTACCATATATTTTATTTATCCACTCGTTGTAGTATGGATCTCCTCTCCCATCCCAACCTAGATCCTTGTATACTACACTATACAGGTTATACTCGAATCGTACCTTAACCTTACCAGGTTTGAGGTCGTTAAGACTACCTCTCAATTCTATACCTCTTCTAGAGCATATTCTTATGACATAGAAAATATATTTCGATATGTTCTTGACAATCAGTTTGTTTCTTTTAAGAGACCATATTATCTCTATAAAGTCACTGACAACTGTTGGTATGTCACTCTCGTTAACTAGTTCAGTCAACATTCTATCTAGCCACTTACTATAACTATGAGCCGATTTCTTGTACATCCAAATGTTAGGTACAAAGTTTCTAACGCGTCCGTAGGTAGTCTCTCCACATTTGTTACAACTAAATACACCATCTTCGATTTGGGTTCTGTGGTTATTACACTCGTAACAGTATGTGGTGTCGTACCACTTTTTTGGTGTTGCGTCCTTACTTCCGTTCTTGATCTCGTCCAATGTATACCCTAATGTAGTACCACTCCACTTTTTTGATGCAATCTCATCCAATGTATACCCAGCATAGAACATTCTCATTGTACGTTCGTCAACCATTTAAGTTACTATACTATATATATCTTTAGACTATAGTGTGGTAACTTTGTGGTTGTCGGCTAGTGTCTCCCACTCACGCTTTATTGTTGTGACCTGTTTTAGAGCGTCTGATAGTAGTTGTTCCAACTCTTCTATCTGACGAGTTTGGTAAGAGAGTGTCTCTGTCAAGTTACGCTTTTTATCAAATTCCATAGCCATCTCCTTCAAAGTTTTAACGCTCATTTCTATAACACTCTATATATTAAGTAACCTAAAGGTAGCCCAACAACTCCAACGAATACCGTTTGGTATTCTTTCATCTCATCTGAGGGTTTGTAATAGTCTGACAACTCAGGCTCTTTACTAAATGTCTTCCCATCATACTGTATAGTCAGTACTTGTCTTAGTTGATCCAGAGCGTGGTTCGTGTCGTTTATGTCTGCGTTAGCATCTGACAATTGTTATCTTAATTCCTGGACTTTGTCTCTCTGACGAATCTCGTTCTCGTAGAACTTTTCTTTCGCTCTTGCAAGACTTTCCAATGCTTTGTTGTGTCTCTTTATCTCTGTCTCGTAGCCTGTATGGTTTAGCTTGCTGAATATAAATCCAGCTCCTGCGAATGCTATAGCGTTGAATAAACCACCTGCTATCACACTAGCCATTATGTATTACGTTAGATTATTTTGAGAACGGGTCAATAGGTAAGTATTTCTTGCTCTGCGCCCACTTAACGAGTAGCGTTGAAACGCCTACAGCAGTCGCTAACTTGAGGGTGCCCTTCACTGATTCAGGGGTACCCAACGGTTCTTTTAGTACTTTCTTTGATGCCATGGATACGGCTACGGCTCCAGCAGTCACAAGGGCTGCGTCGTATAGCTCGTTCATCAGTTCTTTTCTGTCTATTGATGCCATATATTATACGACATGTTTTAATCGAGGCTGTCGAGTTTACGTGGTGGTTTTATAACGACGGTCTTAGGCTCCACTACTTGTTTGTCTTGACTAATCGTGTAATACAGTGAGCCAGCGGCTATTACCACTCCAATAGTACCTATGATGTATCCATAGTTAAAACTATCGTCCTCTTTTATCACTCTCTCTCTCATTTTCCTCTCTTTGGCTGCTTTAGATATAGCAGCCAAGCGTTTGCCTGCCTCTACTCTCTTAGGGTCTTTGACCTTTGTTGTCGACGTTATAATAGGTACGTACTCACTGTCAGTCATCTTATACTATACGTGGTGTCTTGTTACAGATGACCTCACAGTCGTCTCACAGATTATCTCACAGATAGAGTATTCGATGAAAGTATCTTTGGTGATTAGACAGTGTGGTTTCACTCTTAAATCTCCTATTGCAGTACTCACACAGAACTCTGGAGTCTGTCATATATGTCTCTATGAAGTGTATTATCTCATGTTGGTCTGAGGATAGTAACGTGTTGTACCCTTGTGATCTTAGTCTCCTTAATACCCTCAACTGGTTATTCCTAATAACCCCATTACCTTTCGGTGTTTTGAACTCTATAGCAAAACCATTGTATCTCTTGTGTAGTTGTGGAACTATCAAATCTGGTTGTCCACCACTGTAACCTTTCTTCCATCCATCTATTCTTTTAGTAGATGTGTCTTGGTACTCACCCAACCCTGGGATGACTATTGTTGTATGGTACTCTCTAATGTACTTCACAATGTCGTAGTGTAAATCTGTCTCATTCATGATTGACAGTTGGTTATACTGCATGTAAACACCTGTTTTTCTTATAGATGGTAGAACTTCTGAGAATACCCATTTTCTAAAGTTTTCTGCCGACTCTAGTTTAGACGAGAATATTAGTCTGTATAGACCACTCTCGTTTATTTGCCAAACTTGCCTATTCTGAATTTGTCTATTTTGACACTCTAAATCTCGGGTCCCAAATTGGGACCTGAGATTTTGAACCTTTCTTTTCTCATCATCTTTCACACGCTGTTGTATCGCTTTGGAAGGTCTTTTATATCCTAAGATTTCAGCTACCTCTTTTCCGTAGAACCAAATATTATCTCCATCTTTTGTAGTAGTGACTGACGTGTCGTTATTTCTAAATATTTTAGTGATACTCATCACCTATAATATACCACATGTTTTGTTTTTATGTCAGAACAAACTCCTAATTGGTGATACTTATGAGCACCTACTCTTGGAACTTGTCGACTGACATATCACTGGTTCTTATGTGTAGACCCGTGTTTAAAGGGGGGCGCGAGTCACACCCCCCTTGTGTCTCGTCATATATTTTGTTATACCTTTTCACCATTCCGTTGATTGGTGGGCATAAGTCAGTCACATTATCGTCCAACACTTTAACGTCTGAGAGAAACATTGACTCATTGTAAGGAAGACCTCTAAGATACGATCTTAGTTGTGTCAATATCTTTTTGTAGCTAGTGTGCGCAAACTTACAATGCTCCACTCTACTCGTCAGATTGGATTTAGCCAAGTAACCTTGGATGATCACACCAGGACCACTAATACAAGCAATGATTAGAGGGTTAGCGGTTATCGATCCAGCTACAATCCCTACTGTCGTTAACCCTATGCTAGTCATGTTTAACGATAGTTTAACTTTCTTCAACCTCTTGTATTTCCATTTGTAACAGGCTTCTAGTTTGTGGTAGTACGCGTACAAGCGTTTGAGCTCTAGCACCTCTTCCTCTGATATATCCTTTGATATGTGATTGAAAACAACAACTGACTTCTTCCTCATATATCTTAGCTCACATCATATTCCTTCATCATATCTCTACCAACTAATATTATGTCTCGGCTCGTCATGTAGCCAGAGACAACCCTCACACCGTAGAACTCTATCAAAGACGGGTACTTGTAGGGTGCTAGTGGTACTCTTGGTCGATACACTCCAAAGATCGTTACGTAAGGAGACCCTATCTCTTCATGATTATCTGTGAAGTCTGAGTCTGTTGATCTTATGTTGTTCACCTTAACGTAGGAGTTACCCATCCGCCAATGTATTGATATCATATGTCTCTTGGTGATGTCGATGTTATTTGGGATTGTACACGTATACTCCTTTGCTGGAGAGCCACCACCATATGATAATTTATCGTTTTCTCCTCCTTTGTATCCTATGTACTTGTCCCACGATCCATCATCGTTTGAGATAATCGCCTCCCAATCTTTCGTATTTACCCTCATGGCTAATCTCACTACCATAAAAACGGATATGTCACAGTATTGCATACGTGGACAGTTAAAATGCACTCCAGCTTCAAACGGAACTGGAGTTAGCTCGGGGGATAGGAAGCTATGACCATTGTTAACACCAATAATAGGACCATACGTTGGATCGTATTGCACTAACATGTTCGTTTTATCTCTAATGGTTTTCACTTTATTTGTTCCACTGTGGTACTCCACCATACTCACAGCATGGTTTGTGACGTTAAAATCAAATAGAACGTTATAGGACTGCGTTCTAAAGTATTGCGATAAGTATACAGACTCCAACACTTTTTTATTGATAGCATCCCAATCGTCTTCTGGATCTGCTACGTTTTTGAGTGCCCTGAACGCCATATCTATATTCCCAGACATCCTCCCACCGCTAACGCTTAACTTAGGGTCACTGTCTAGATGTCTCTTCGCTCTTCTTAATATGTTGTCACTCTCGTAGTCTCTGTCCTCAAATCCATAACTCAGACTCATTATGCTATAACACATATTTGCTCACTAAATAGCCAGACACAGCCGAGACCCCTAAGACTAGCCACAACTCTGTCGTGTTGTCACCTGGTGTCACTTCTAGACGACGTTCTTGATGTGTCACCTTTGGTTTGTCAAGTGTCTCCAGATGCTCTCCACCTTCCTGGTGTGCCACGTTTGATGTCACCAGACGATTCGTCACCTTTGGTTTGTCAAGTGTCTCCAGATGCTCTCCACCTTCTTGGTGTACTTTCTTAACCTCAGTCGTTTTCGCGTAGTTTAACCCACTGTTTACCCCAAACTTCATACTCTGTGTAGCAGTCTTCAATAGGTTGTTGTACCCAGCGATTTTGTTCTTTAGGATTACAACGTTACTTGGCATTAACCACGTAGACGGTGACAGCGCAAGGTTTTGGACAACGTTAGTGTCCCTAATCGACTTGTTCATGTTGAGAATCCACGTTGACACGTCGTAGTTTATAACACTATCCTCCACCAACTTTCGGAACTCTTGTTGAGTCTCTAGACTGCCTGCAGAGTCACCAACGACTGACACACGTGTTCTCGCTTGTGCAACAAGTGTGGAGTAAACAAAGGCTTCTATGGACTGATTTAGATATTGTCGCCCAATGTTGGTGAAACCATTCGACACCAGAGGAACGTATCGTTTGTAGTCGTTCTTAACGTCGTTAATCGTGAAGACTCTCCCCTCACCTGTTGTACCATCAGCAAGGACTTTACCCTGGTAGTAATGTTTTCTAGGAATCTTGTCTGTCTTACCATACAATTCTCCAGCGTCAAACTCTCTACTTATCGATCTCATACTCTCACCACCTTCCATCCTTCTGAGAAGTCTTCTAACAGTAAAGTACAGATGAAACCTCATTACACTCGTGATAACAGGGTGAACTTCTTGCGAGGGTGACAAGTGTTGCAACGACACTCCACAACAGAAACTTGCACAATACGTTGCAAACACGACCCTATAGTAGCTCTCATTATCGTCCCACTCTGACTTTGTCTTTGACGTGGTGATTTGTAATATTGGTAGCTTTGAGACAAAGTAGTTCTTTTGATTAACGAAGACTCTAAAGTTATTCACTGGGTAGTTCAACACGTTTTCCGTTGGATAGCCATCCCAAAGTCCCCAGTGGTTCTTGCGACCTTTTGATAGTGGTTGGATAGTTCCACCAGATAGCCATATTTTTGGAAACTTGTTGTCGTGACCTTTTGGAGACTTGTTGTTGTGTAACCAAACCCACATACTCTTGTCGTTTTTGAAGGTATCACTAGTTATGTTAGTGCTTATGATGTCGTTGTTTCTAAAATATATGTCAACGCCATTAACCTCACCATCTTGTGAGACAGTTGGATCGAACTCAAACTTACTCAAAGTGACGTGAGGGTACTTTTTGACTAGATTCAGCTTAGCCACGCGTATGGCGTTAGCTATCTCTTCCTGGTCAGGTATTATTGGTTTGTTTATCGTTAGATACTTAGTGTACTCCAGGTTACTCTTAAACCTACTTGAGTCTACACTAACGTCACCAATATTAGTTTTCGTCGCGAAGAATATATGTATATGCATATTGTCGTCAACGTCACGAAAAAACCTATTCTTGTCAGCATAAGGATACTTTCTTTTGAACGCATCCATCATAACATACCGTACGTTATATGAGAGTGGTAGTATTGATTAGTGGTTCAACGAAAACTATAGACCTACCAGAGTCAACTATAGCAACTAACCCAGACCCTCACTTACTAGTAGAGAAGGCAACCATCTTTTGGGACTACGTCAACGTAACCACAGTCAACAGTAAGATAACTTATAACAGTAACAACCATGTTTTTAGTCCTGGGTACCACACCTTTAAAACGATTGCCGACGACTTGAAAGAGTTAGGAGACGTCAAGCTAGTGGCTAACAGATATGACTCGACGTGTACGATAACAACTGATCAACAAATAGAACTGTTTAAATTTGGACAACTTCTAGGGTTTGACGAAAACACTACAATAACCACCACAAAAACCAGTCCTAACGTTGTGAACGTTAACAGAGGACTGAAATACATACAAGTAACATATAATATTGTGGACAGGTCTAATAACATAGTTAATGGTAGCAAAAGTGGTTGTATCGCAGTACTGCCAATAACTAGCACACAGACATTAAAGGGCTCTGTAGAACATTTTGGTGTTGGGTCGAAAATCCCAATAAACAAAGGAGTCATCAACCCACTAGAGTTCAATATAACAGATCAGGACGATAACAGTATTAACGTTGGCGAGGTGTTGTTAGATTTACACATCACGTAGTGTATATGGAGCAAGAACTAAGAGATATTTACTACAACCCATCAACTGGTTACCAATCTGCCGAGAGGCTGTACCAAAAGGCACAGGAAGGCGGTCTAAACGTTAGTAGGGTAAAGATAAAGGACTGGTTAAAATCTCAAGACACGTACACCAGGTACAAACCAGTTGTTAAGAAACACAAGTTTAGACAAACATTTGTTGACTATCTGGGTGAGCAGATACAGATGGACTTGGTTGATATGGGCAAGTACAAGCATAAGAACAACGGGTACTACTGGATACTAACAGCCACTGAGATCCTTAGTAGGTATGCTTTCGCAATACCCGTCTATAGGAAAGACACGAAAAACATGACTAAGGCTGTCACAAAGTTACTAGAGATGGCTAAGGTTAGATTTGGCGAGTACCCAAAGCTGACTCAGTTTGACGACGGTAAGGAATTCTATAACGTTGGTGTGAAGGATCTATTAGATAAACACGATGTTAAGTACTTCAGCACGAACTCTGATAAAAAGGCAGCAGTCGTGGAACGGTTTAACAGAACACTCAAGACGTCTATGTGGAAGTACTTCTACAGTAAAGGAACGTACAAGTGGATAGACGTTTTAGACCAGCTTGTTGAGAATTACAACAATACCAAACATAGTACTATTCTAATGAAACCTAAAGATGTGAGCAAGAAAAACGAAAACGAAGTATGGACGACGTTGTTTGGGTACCATTTCGGTGACTACCCACTACCAAAGTTTAGAGTAGGTGATACTGTCAGGATATCAAAGTACAAGAGCATATTTGCAAAAGGGTATGAGGCTAACTTCACTGAGGAGCTATTCAAAGTGACAAAGGTCATACGTGGTGACCCTACCGTGTACGAGATAGAGGACAATGAAGGGGAACCTATCATTGGTAAGTTTCACGAGGAAGAGTTGTCAGCTGTCGATAAAAAAGATGACGTTTACAAAGTTGAGAAGATAGTGAGGAGAAAGAAGGTTAAGGGTAAAAAGATGGTTTTGGTTAAGTGGCTTGGCTATGACAGTAAACACAACTCATGGATACCAGAGACTGATATTCAAAACATTGAGTAGTGTATAATGGCTGAAGGAGGGTTCGATGAAATCGAAATGAAACAGATTGATGAGTTTAAATCATATAGTGACGAAGAACTAGACGATGAACTTTCCGATACTATTGAGTATAGTGTTGATATTCGCGATAAGTACGTTAACAAGAGTATGCCGAGTGAAGTCCGTGTCGAATACGATAAAATTAGTGACAGGATAACTGAGGTAAAAAGAGAGATAACTAGGAGACAACAATATAAGGAGAGTGAGACATCGTTCACAGACAATGACGATGGAAAAACGGTGACAATCATCAATAAGGGTAGTGGTGACGTCATGAAGGTTCCTTCAGTTGAAAACCTACCAATCACCGATATACCTAAACACCCTGAAAACGACTTGCGTACGGCTTTGGGTAAATTTATGAGGGATACGTATAGTGTGGATCTTAATATGCACGACGATAATGTACTCGAGCTAGTCAAAAACTCAAGCATAACGAAAGGGACCAATAATGTTGAGTACAAACCTGTTTTAAAAAATAGTGAGAGAGGTATACCACACATCGTCTTAAAGCGAAATGATGATGGTAGTTTAACTATTAACAGAACAAAGAAAAACGGTAACGCACTGACACAGTTCCTAAGTCTTATCGGTAGAATCGTTGAAAGTAACAAGACAAGTAGAGGACAGCCGATGATTGACACAACCTCTAACGACTCACTAATAAGAGGTCTAACAGATAGTGAGAACCGTGAGCTACAAGGTGTGGTAAACTCGTCAAATACTATAGACCCACAAAGTAGTATAGAGAGTGGCGGTACGAGCTCAGTCAACGTCAACCGTAATATAAACACCAAAACATCGCCAAATTTGTGTCGAGCCACAACTTAGCGATGTTTTAGTGTTTATGTTTTACAGTTGACGTTGGTGAGCTCGTACCACCACTCTCTATACTATTATGGCAATCATTAGTCAATCTAAACACCCCTCCCATGTTTTCTACTCAATTGATAAGAAATACTAAAATAACGATTTTCGCTAAATTTAAAGCTAGAGTGTGTCGTTTCATCATTTTCACGTCTTTAAAAAGTGGAGAATGTCGTTTCAACGTTTTCGCGTATTTAAAAAAAGGCATAGTGTGCCACTTCAACGTTTTCACACATTTAAAAAAGTAGAAGGTGTCATTTCAACATTTTTACATTTTTGTTCAACAAACTACCGACACGTTCCACTGTTGTCTCACAAATTCACGCGCGAAAAAAAACCACCAGATTTTGGTTCTAGTGGTGATGTTTATCCAAATGGATAGCGAAATGGCACTCTTTTGATTGGTCAACAAATAGCCGGTTGTTTTGCAAATTAGTCCGTTTGCTCACTGTTTTCAATGTTTTTGTGGCCATACGCGTAGGAGTCGACACCATTTTTTAAGAGGTATCGTTTATCGTCAAAACAGGATAACGACACTTTATTAATTTCGTAGCTACCTAGCTGATGTTTGACACTTCTAATGGTCTTCATTGTGTGTCGCAACTGTTTCTGCTCAAGTAACACACTTTTATAATCTTCGTGTCTGATTACTTTTTTAATTATATTTTTTCTAATACCTTTAGCGGTTTTCCCACCGCCTCCACCCTCTTTCAAATAGCTGTACATTTTACTGCGCAACCCGACGAACTCAACAATTGGCGTTCCAGCGCACTCGTCCTTCATCTTCCCAATAACTTTCTTATTCTCTCTAAAAAAGAATGGGCTGTCTGCGGGATAGTCGCTATTGTCAAACTTTTCGCACTCCATCATAAAGTCGGAATAAACGTCGTCAGTTTTGATTGAGTACAACAGACTGTCAGTGTCAGTGAAGTGCAATCTACAGGTGTCGCTAGAGTACTTTTTCATAATATAATTGTAGTGAAAATTGTACATCAGCGTTTTACTCAAGTCTAGTATGCACATACCCACATATGCAGGTCTATTTAGTGTCAACGTTTCTTTAACCTTATGGACAGCGACTAAGTTCTCGCTAAATATTTTGCAAGACACGAACGTCGGCTTCGAGACAAGCTTTTCTAATTTCTTCGCAGTGGTCACTAATCTTACGTCCACACGCTTCCTCAAGTTTTCCATCGTTTTTCCGAACACACTGTTGTTCATCAACTTGAAGAAGTCCTTCTCAAAAGCGTTCTTAGCCGCAGTTCTTTTGACTGTGTTAAAGTCGATGTACTTGCCTAGCCACTTGGACTGGTCAAACTGCAGGACCCTATGAATCTTATTGATTTTTAATCCAAGATCCATGTACAACTGCAGATTTCCGTAGTGACACACATACTTTTTTTTGTCCATCAAATTAGTCACCAGCTTCTTTACACCACCAACACTCACGTTAAACTTATTTTTGATTTTCGTGCAGTACTCCGACAACATGTCAACGGTTATCTCCATCTTCTCAGGAGCCAGCGGGTAGTCGTTGTGTAGGTCATGCAAATGGTCTGGATACTCCAAGTCGACTTCAAGCAGTAGACCCTTTTTGCTATTGTTGTGATAGTCGTGCAGATTAACTTTTTCTATTTCTTTCTCAGTCAACCACTTGAAGCCGCCCGTGGGTAGACTTCGACTCATCGCCCACCCATACAAATTGTTGGCGTCAAGGTACATCAAATACTTCGACTCTTGCTCTTTGTCATACCCTTCCATATACTTATTATTCGCCACGCCATGTCTGTTGCATATGTAGCTCACACCACCTCGCATACCTACTAATTCTACGAACTGGAACATGTCGATGTCGGACAATAACTCAAGCTCCACTCCAGTCATCTTCAGCATGGCATCCCAAGCCAATCCAGGCGACGTGAAATAGTGACACGGGTCTAATTTATACTCACGATGGCACGTCTTTCTAAAGTTCTCAAAAACGTCGGCAAGCAAGAGCACGTCGCTTTTCAAATACAGGTCGTGGTACCCACCCATATTTTTAACGTCGAAGTAGTCCCACACATCGATGGCACGCTCGTGCATTTCTTCCGTAATGTGCTCATCGTTCAGAACGCTGTAGAAATCATTTTTGGAGGGTAGCTCGCATTCGTTGAATTTATCAAAGGAGTCCATATAATCGTAGGGGTAGACTCCCTTTCTTGTCATAAGTGCTAACCCTGTTTCATGAAACACTTCTGACGTGTATTTGAAAGCGTCCCTTGGTAGGTTCTTCACCAAGTTGTCTAGACCACTACTCATGAACTGAAAGCTGTCCAAAAATACCAAGTTTTTTCCCAAGCATGAACGCCATGTACTTCTCCATGTTGTTTGGTATCACATTTATGTCTTGACCAAACTTGCCAATCTCCTGCATAATGAAATGGCTATCGTAGCCGCGTAAGTTATGAAAGATCACAGGGATTTTGTCAGTCAATCTAAAGTTCACATTACAGTCACGATGCGCGGACCCTCTATACTTACCTGACGCGTGACAGTGGTCTCTCACTCTAACGTCAGCGCCAGTGTACTCAACGCTGCAAATATGGCAACTCTTAGCCTCGTCGAAATTCTTCTTATCGTCGTCAGTCAGCACCATTTCTTTGTTAAAGTGACTTTCAGATGTTTCTTTACAATATTCAACAATTTCTAACATCTCCCCAATGAACTTATTAACTGCGTTTTCACCGCGATACACTTTTACTGGCTTACTGTACTCGTTGTCGTAGCAACAAACTAATTTATACCCATAACCACAGTCAACGTGTCTCTGGTAGGCATTTGTGTAGCTACACTCGCTTGACAGTCTTGTTGTGTGCACCTTCTGTGTGATAGCCTCGAAGTCTGCATACACCACAAATGGTACATTTAATTGTCTGCTAAAATTCTCGTATTTCACTTTCGCACCTTTTTGCGGCATTTTAATAGCTTGCTTCCCATTGATGATCAAACATACTTCAATGTGGCTTTCAAGCACGTCCTCTCGGGTGAAGCACTGCAAACAATACCTACAAAAGTGCTTTCTCGCCTCATGCTTTGTTTGCCGGTGCATGAATTTATTAAAATCGCGAATGTAGACGTAGTGCTTGTTACCTACGTCATTAGTTATCAACAGTAGGTCCATGTGGTCAGGGCGCGCCTCCTTAGAAACGTACACAGGGAACGGCTGCTTATTTTCATACCCAAAAACATTTATGCTAATATCGTTCACCTTTTCGATCTTGTTGTAGTCTTTGAGTGTGACTGGGAAGTCGATTCCGTCATAATTCAGCTCACTGACATGCCTAGCGTACTTCGACGTTCTATCAGAGTTTTTTCCAGCAGGGAATTTATGTGCGAGGTGACACCATCTAAAGCACTCGTTGTCATCACCGTTATTTACGTTTATCAAACCCTTCTTACTGTTACGCAACTCCTTTGGCAACGCAATGTAGCTACTCCCACGCAGAGGTCTGTAAATAGCGATATTGACGTAGTGCGCATCTATTTTGTCGATAGTCCATCCAGACCCCTCAGATAACCACCCAGCTATCCGCGTCAAAATCTGCTCCGACCCACGATTGGCGACACCCTCGATGTCGTGTTCATTAATGACGACGAACGTTTCGCTGTTAAAGTAGGCAGTTTTGTACGTGGTCTTATTGAGTTCTAAAACTTTCTCAAAAGTGACCTTGACTGTCTCTACCACTTTCATTCCGTTGGTCTCACCTAGTTCACGTCTCAAAAGGTTGATGACAGCGCTTCTACTACCATTCACCTGATTGATGTCTCTATCGTTAACCACCTCAACCCCATAGGACCTTGTGAACCCTCTCAGTGCTTGACCCAACAGCCGTGGGCTATGGTCTTCAACTGTGGGTTGTGCCTCCTGGTTTCTGACAAGACGGTTGTGTGTCCGACTACCAACGTTAACTCGCCTGTTTGTCAGCGGGTTAATAGTACTGACATTTGTCGTGTCGCTAAAAACACCGTCTCTAACAAGTCGATTGTAGACTCGCCCATGAACGTTGACTGCTCTACCTGTTAGTGGATTTACAACGGCTGCACCATTTCTAACAAGTGAGTTTTCTGTGACGTCACCCATGGCTTCTATATACTACACTTGTTTTTTTCCTAGACCACTCGTCGTAGTAATTGTCACCACTTTCACACCATCCCAGCTTTGGGTACACCACCCCAAACAAATTGTTGTCAAACAAGTCTTTCACCTTCCCGTCTTTGAGGTCTGACACCTTCTTGAGTGTCTCGACTCGTCTTCTATGGCACAACCTAATAATGTAGTACCCATACCTGCTAACGTTTCTACCCTTTATCAAATCGCATGAGTGCAGCACATTGACAACTTTCAGGAAGTCCTCTTTTATCAACTCAAGGTGCTCATACTTCACAACGTTCCGTAGTCTCCTCCCCATCCACCAAGACCGTTTGTGAACGCTTTTTAACTGAGTGAGTCTCATGTCGCTGTAACTCTGAGTGTAGCCCCATTCGGTGTCGCCACACTTTGGACATGCGTACCCACCACAGTCAGTCACATGTTTCACAACGTCACAATCCGAGCAGTAGTAAAGCCTGAAGGTGCCTCCACACTCAATTTGCGTCTCATTCGCGATTTCGTCAATTGTTAAGCCATAACTCATCTGCCTCATAAGTTTGTCCATCGCTTATACTACTCCAACATTTTTTTATTGAGTTAGCACCCACACTACTATTCCACTACCCAAACCTAGCGCGCTAACAAACAACAATTGGTATTCCTTCATTTCCGCACTCGGTTGGTAGTAATCCGCAACCCTCGGGGAGTCAGTGAACACTCGACCGCTGTACTGTATGGTCATTACGCTTCTAAGTTCTTCCAACGCGTGGTTTGTGTCATTGATGTCAGCATTAGCATCAGAGAGCTGTTGTCGCAAACGCTGAATCTGATCTTTTTTAGCGACTTCATTTTCATACCACACTTCTTTCGCACTGGCTAACTGCTCCAACGCATGGTTATGCCTTTTCATCTCAGCTTCATAGCCTGTGTGATTAAACTTTGAAAACATAAAGCCAGCGCCTGCAAAAGCCACTGCATTAAATATCCCTCCAGCCACGACACTCACCATTAACTTACGTTGATTTGAATGGATCTGTCGGTATCCACTTTTTCGATTGCATCCATTTCACTAACAGCGTTCCTGCACCAACAGCTGCAGCAAGTTTCACTGTACCTTTCACTGTCTCTGGTGTTCCCAATGGTTCTCCCAAAGCCTTTTTAGAAATCATACTCACTGCCACAGCACCAGTCGTGACAAGTAGCGCGTCGTACAATTCGTTCATAAGTTCTTTTCGATCGATCGCAGCCATATACATTGTCGTGTGTTTTGTTCAAGAATCAAATGTGTCTAACGCTGGACGACAAGCTCTACGATTTTCTGACGCGCTAACCACAGTACTCACAGGCTCCAGTTGCGTTTCTTTTTCACTGCTAATTGTGTACCACAACGAAGCAGCAGCAATGATAACACCAAGTGTTCCAACAATGTAACCGTAGCTCCACTCACCACCCTGTTCTTCATTGACTATCATTTCACGCATTTTCTTTTCTTTCGCAGCTTTCGATATCTCAGCCAACTTTTTACCAGCAGCGACGCGCTTTGGGTCCTTCACCTTAACACTTTTCACATCAGCTGTGATCTTAGCTTCAACAGCCGTCTGTGAGTCTTCAACCATCTAATACACTATCACGTGTTATCTTACTCACAGTTGACCTCACAGTTGACCTCACAGGTGTCTCACAGTTCCAGACCAAAACGCACTAAAAAATTAGGATTTTTTCTGAGAGTATAACATAATGACTCAAGCCAGAGAAATCAGCGAAGAAGATATTGCCAACATGTTGAGAACAGCCTTTATCAGTGTGCCCACCCTACAAGGCGCCTCTGGACCTATCGTCTTAAACGAGTACTTCTCAACATACACAATGTTCGACCCCGACCCTGAAGGACCACCAAAACGGCTTGGCTCTCAGATCCGCCATACGAGGTATCTTCTCGACGCTTGGATCGATCTTCGAGAAGACAGAGCCAACGAGCTTGCTGGTGTGTTAGCTGACATAATCCCTGTGTGGTGTTACTCACCATTCAAATACCTTATGTTAGCGAGTGACGTCTACTTGAACAACCCTAGTGGGTCCACAGCTACATTACTCGGTAATTCCCTCCAAGTGTTCTTAGCGACCCTTCTATGGAAACCATGCCTAACCAAAGCCAAAGCGTGGCTAGATCTCGCCGCAAACCGCGACGTTCACGTTTGCAAGGTTGGGTGTAATGAGATACTGGGTGCGGACGATATCAGGGACCACGTACTCTCACCCGCCCACAGACACTTTGCGAGAAATAAAAACGTGTACACCTGTTACCCATGCGGTGTGGCCACCAACGACCCACTGCATCGCTTGAGACATGAGAGCTCGAAGACTCATCTTGAAAACTTAGAGCTCCAGCGGATATTTAACAACGAACAACAGTTGCCGCGAGAGGGGAGAGCATTTCTCTGGAGGTATAGTAACCATGAAGAAAGTCGGTAGACTAGAAATCGTGATTGGTCCCATGTTTGCAGGAAAAACAACAGAGACTCTTCGTAGGTTAATCACGTTAAGTAAGTCGGGGCTCAAAGTCCTGTACATGAACAACGCAGGCGACACCAGACGAACTGACCACGCGTTCTCCACACATCGTCAGACCATTGTTGTTGGATCAGACAGTTTACCTGCGAAGTTAATCACCAACCTTCCGAGTCCTCCCGAGATAGTCGATTATGACGTCATCGGAATTGATGAGGGCCATTGGTACTCTGATCTACTCCCAGTTATTCACGAATACATTAAAGCCGGCATTCATGTTATTATTTGTGGTCTCGTAACAACGGAGCACTTAAAAAGACTTGGTGAACTTGACACGTTGTTCCCAATGGCAGACGACATCACATTTCTAAAAGCGTATTGCGCCGTTTGTCGCGACACTTACGGAACAACTGTTGAAGCGCCATTCAATTGGAGATACAACCCGGGACCATCATTCGTTGGTGGTGCTGAGCAATATCGCGCAGTGTGCAGACGTCATCATCCTTCCACACAAAATTAAGGGTGTTCTCGGATACCCCACTTTTTAAATTTAGACATTGGTCACATGAAGCGTCCAATGTCACAGAAACATTTTTTCACACAGTGGTCAGAAGGTTTGTGAAATAAATAGAGAAATCTTCGCAGACATTTTTTACTGAGTTAAAAACGTCTTTAAAAAAATGCTAGAGCAGTTGTCACTTCAGACGTCGTCTCAACAACGAGAACGAGCGCTAATTCGACTCATTACTCGCTGTCTAAAAAGTCTCTTTACAATAGCGTCTCTCGTGGTTACTCAACGCTGATTTATTTTTAAATTTGCGAGGGCAGTGAGAGCATTGAAACCCAACGTCAAAGAGATATTTTATCACTGTGGTAATAGCGTCGTCATATGAGTCGCACAAGAGTGTTAGATAACCAGCGGATTTATATCTGAGCAACAGAGACTCCTGCTCTTTGGACGTCTTGCCTGTGCCACCTGGATTCTTGAACTCAATCACGAGTCCGCTATGCTGTCGGTTTGCATTGGCAATAACTAAGTCAGGTGTTCCACGTTGGTAACCTTTTTTCCACGAATTTATTCTCTTCGCAGAAGTGTCTTGGTTCTCACCACAAGCGGCTATCAAAATAGCTTCTGGATAATATCTCCTAAGAAAACCAACAACTTTCGTATGAAGGTCGAACTCAGTGATCATTTTAAATTGATTGTGTTTGAGACCAACGTCAGCTAAACTTTTTCTAACGCTTGGCAAGACCTCTGAGTGCACCCACCTTCCAAAGTGTTTCGCACGTTCCATTTTACTCGAGAACACCAATGAGTAGACCCCAAGTTCGTTGATAAACGAGGCTTGTTCCATCTTCATTTTGCAATCGGGTTCGACGTGGTCATTAACTGCGTCTTTTGGTCGAGCGTAACCTAGAGCACTTGCGACTTCTCTTGCTTTGAACCATATTTCACCGTTGTCCATGACCGTTGTGATTTGGTGACCATCAAAGTCGAATAATCGAAGCGCTGTGGAAGTCATCACTATATTATAGCCTCGCAAAAAAAAAGACTACTCGACATAGGTGTCAGGTTTTTTATAGATCTGGTTTGTTGTGTACCAGTGCAGCAAATACGTTTTATTAGTCCTCAGTTTTCTACGTTGTCTGAAAAAGTCCTCTAATGTTACAAGCCAGTTTTCTAAGCCAACCCATTACATAACTTAAGTCACGTCTCCTACCACTCCTACAGTGTCTGACTCTGGTATCATAATAGGTTCGCCATAAGTCTTTTTAGACCTCATACCAATCTCAGCGTGGAGCTCGAGAGTAACGTCACCGCGGCCAAACGATCCACCAGCTTTGAACATGTGATCAGTCGTCTTATTTATTTTGTATATTTCACGTTCTTTTGAAACACATGCTCCCATTTACTTTACACCATATTCCTTCATCATTTCTCCACCCATGATTATGATGTCTCGGTTCGTCATGTAACCACTCACAATTTTCACACCGTAGAATTCTATCAACGATGGGTGTGCATAGGGTGCGAGTGGTATTCTTGGTCGGTGTATCCCAAAAATTGTTCCATAGGGCGCGCCTATCTTTTTCATATTCGCTACGAAGTCTGAGTCGGTTGACTTAACGTTGTTGACTCTGACATGTGAATTGCTCATTTGCCAGTGTATTGATATCATATGCGTTTTACTTATGTCAACACCACTCGGAATAGTGCATATGCTCTCCATCGCTGGGATGCTACCACCATACGCGAGTCCATTAGTCATACCAGTCTTGTACCCTATGAACTTGTCCCAACTACCATCGTCGTTTGATATAATTGTCTCCCAATTTGATCCAGCGGTTCTCATGGGTAACCTCACTACGACAAAAATGGAGAGATCACACCATTGCATACTGGGGCAGTTAAAATGGAGACCTGACTCAAGTGGGATTGGTGTTAACACAGGTGATAGAAAACTTTGACTCACACCGCTGATGCCGACAATAGGGCCATAAGCCGGGTTGTTTTGCACTAATTTACTTGTTTCGCCAATGGCTTTCACTTTGTTTGAACCATTGGCGTGAAATTCCACGTTTTTCAAGGCGTGTGTGCTAACGTTGAAGTCAAGCACAACGTTGTAGGACTGACTCTTGAGGTAGCTTGATAGCAATTGCTCTAGAGTTCTTTTATTTGCAGCGTCTGAGTCATCGACTGGGTCTGCTACGTTTTTTATCGCTGAGCCTTGCATGTCTATTATTCCAGACATCCTCCCACCGGTTGCACTTAACTTAGGATCTTCGTCCAGATGCCTTTTCGTTCTCTTTAGTATTTTATCGTGAGGGTCGTCAGACTCATACCCATAGTTTAGACTCATTACTACTTCAAGGTGTATTTGGTTAGCAGATAGCCAGAGACCGCTGAGAACCCTAACACTATCGCCAGCGTTGTCGTGGTGTCTGACTCACTTGTGGTGGTGGTCACTGTTTTTCTCACAGGAAGTGGTGTCACGTTTTCTTGGTAAACTTTTTTAGCCACAGTCGTTGGTACCACCACCACACTTTCTTGGTGAGCTTTTCTCTTCACAGTCGTTGGCGTTACTAAGTTAGTCACCACATTTTCTTGGTGGACTTTTTTAGCCGCAATCGTTGGTGTTGTCGCATTCAAGCGAGTGTTCACTCCAAATCTCATGGACTCTGTAGCAATCTTTAATAAGTTGTTGTACCCAGCGATTTTGTTCTTGAGAATCACCACATTACTTGGCATCAACCATGTACTTGGCGACACTGCAAGATTTTGGACAACGTTGGTGTCTCTAATCGATTTATTCATGTTGAGAATCCATGTCGACACGTCATAGTTGATAACACTGTCAGAAAACAACTTTCGGAATTCTTGTTGGGTCTCTAGACTCCCTGCAGAACCACCGACGACTGATACACGTGTTCTCGCTTGCGCACCAAGTGTGGAGTACACAAAGGCCTCTATGCTTTGATTTAGATATTGCAGCCCAATGTTGGTAAAGCCGTCTGAGAGTCGCGCGACGTATCGTCTGTAATCGTTATGGACGTCGTTGAGTGTGAAGACTCTAGATTCGCCTAAAGTGCCATCGCTCAGGACTTTATTCTGGTAATAATGTTTTCTGGGAATCTTGGAAGTCTTACCATACAACTCGGAAGCGTTGAATTCTCTACTTATTGATTTCATGGTCTCACCACCCTCCATTCTTCTGAGAAGTCTTCTGATGGTGAAGTACAAATGAAATCTCATCACACTTGTGACCACAGGGTGAACCTCTTGTGACACTGATAAATGCTGCAACGACACCCCACAACAGAAACTCGCACAATACGTCGCAAACACAAGGCGATAGTAAGATTCGCTGTCATCCCACTCTGATTTTGTCTTTGACGTGGTGACTCGCAAGACTGGCAGCTTTGACATGAAGTAGCTATTTTGGTTAACAAAAACTTTAAAGTTATTCACTGGATAATTTAACACATTTTCTGTTGGATAACCACCCCAAAGTCCCCAGTGGTTCTTACGACCTTTTGGCAGTGGTTGGATAGCTCCACCACCTTGCCATATTATTGGGAACTTACTATTGTGTAGCCACTTCCACATGTTTTTATCATTTTTGAAGGTTGCGCTGGTTATGTCTGTGCTGAGGATGTCGTTGTTTCTGAAATATATGTCGACACTCATGATTTTACCGTCTTGTGAAATATTTGGATAGAACTCGAATTTGCTTAAAGTAGCGTGGGGGTACTTTTTGATGAGGTCTGCCTTTGCGTCGTGTGTAGCCTTCGACGTGTTAACCATCGCACGTTTGTAGTACTTCCCATAGTAGTTATGAAGGGCTTTCTGCATATAATATACTGTATGTTATACATGACGCGAAAGTTGACAGTACTCATTGAAGGTGCGGAAAAAGTTGTGTCCTTTGACAACGCGATGATGGTCATACACGATAACCCGTACATTGTGGTCAAGACAGCCACTGTGTTTTGGGACTACCATAACACAACAAACGACGACAGCATTCAGGTCTTCACGCTGGATAACTCTAGGGTTGGCTCTTTTAAAAAGATTAAAGTGGGTGAAGGGTACTTTAGCTTCGACGCATTGGTCAAAGTCTTGAAACATGAGTCTAGCGAGCTTAAGGTGGATCTTGAGATAGAGAAACTAGTGCCCACAGGCAAGTGTAGGGTTAAGGTTAGTAGCTCAGCTGTGTTAGACACCATTGGGCCTCTACTTGGTTTCGCGAAGGGTGAGGTGATTCAGAATGACTCACAGTGGCACACTAGCCCAAACGAGGTCGACATGTACAGAGGTCTGAAGTACATAGAAGTTTCGTGTGACGTTGTTGAAACGGAAAGTAATGTTGGTATTGATGGGAAGCGCAGTGATGTGATCACAACGTTACCAATACCCACTGAACAGTCTTTGAAGGGGTCAGTGCAACGCCATGTGGATATTGAGTCAAAGGTGGGCATTAAAAAAGGTGTTTACTCAAGTATGACGTTTCGCGTCAAACCAAATAACGACGATCTCAAAATTGGCGCGGTGTTATTGGAACTGTATATTGTGTGAATTATATGGAGCTTGGTGTGGAAACAGAGCAAGGGTTGCGAGACATTTACTATAATCCTAAGACGGGGTTCAGTGGTGCAGAGAGGTTGTATCAAAGTGTGTTGGGAGACGGATTGAAAGTAACTAGAAAAACAGTGAAAGAATGGTTGACAGCGCAGGACACCTACACTAGGTACAAACCCATTGTGAGAAGGCATAAATTCCGTGCGACCTTTGTTGGGTTTCTTGGTGAAGAGCTCCAAATGGACTTAGTGGACATGAGTAAGTACTCAAAACAGAATGGTGGTTATTATTGGATATTGACAGGCATTGAAATATTGAGTAGATATGCTTTTGGTATTGCAGTTTATAGAAAAGACACTAAGAACATGACTAAGGCTGTTGGAAAATTGTTGAATGACTTTAAAGATCAGTTTGGGACCACACCTAAGTTAGCGCAATTCGATGATGGACTTGAGTTCTACAATGTTGGTGTGAAAAGTTTGTTGAAGGAGCGTGACGTTAAATATTTCAGCACTAAGAGTGATAAAAAGGCCTCTGTTGTTGAGCGTTTTAATAGAAGTCTCAAGAGCATTATGTGGAAGTACTTTTATGCCCGTGGAACGTACAAATGGATTGACGTTCTTGACCAGTTTGTGAGCAATTACAATGGTAATGTGAATCGAAGCATTATGATGAAACCGAAGGATGTCAATAAGTCAAATGAGGGTGAAGTGTGGACCACTTTGTTTGGTCATCATTTTGCAGACACCCCATTGCCAAAGTTTAGAGTTGGTGAGTCAGTGAGAATTAGTAAGTACAAGAGCGTGTTCACAAAGGGCTATGAAGCCAACTTCACTGAAGAGCTGTTTAAAGTGGTAAAGGTTATTCGCGGTGATCCGAATGTGTATGAAATTGAGGACATAAGTGGTGAACAGATTATTGGTAAATTTTATGAGCAGGAATTATCGCTGGTCAATAGGAAACACGGCGATGATGTGTACAGAGTTGAAAAGGTGTTGAAAAGAAAGAAAGTCAGAGGGAAGAAGATGGCGCTGGTCAAATGGTTAGGTTACGAGAGCAAACATAACTCATGGATACCAGAAAGTGATATTCAAAATGTAGGTTAGTGTAACATGGCTAAGAGTGGCTTCGACGACCTCGAGACGGAGGGCTTTGATGAATACAAAGATATGAGTAATGATGAACTAGATCGCAGTCTCGAAAGAGCCACTCAAGATCTTGAGCTAGCTCGGGGCGATCTAGGCGTCACAGCCGATGAGGAAACTAGACTAACTAGAGTGGAGAGTGGACTGAAGCGCGAACACGACATAAGACTTCGCCAACACATGGGGGAGACTACTAACGATCTCGTAACGCGGAGTGGTGGAGGAGTGTATCAACATGTGGAGAGGGTTTTTAGTGATCTCGCAACGCAGACTATTGACAACGTGAGAGATCGTGAAGACGTCGTGAGGAGTGTGCCATTGTTAGACACCACACACGCAGAGCACGTCAACATACCTGGACTAACACCAGTCGAGAACCGTGAGTTGAGCGCGCTACTCAATCCAAGCGAGAATGTGTCGCGTGAGTCTAGAATAGGCGACACTGGCGCATTGCAAATACGAGCGGACCGTTATCAAAACTTGATAAATGAAGTGAACAAAAGAATAGCGGAGCTCGCAGTAAAAGACCTCACGGCTGTAGAGAACGAAGAGTTCGTCGATCTAGCTGAAAGAGTGATTGGACTTACACAAGCTAGAGACATACTTATCGAACAGCGGGAAATAGAAGAGGTTAGAGAGCGACAAGAGATCGACATTGACAGGTTTCAGAAGTTCAAGAAATGGGCTAGAGAAAATATGGTTGGGATGAGTGCTTTAGCGATTTCAGTGGCAGCAATTGTGACGACTATTATTATCGCTGGGAGGATTAACGTTATGAAAGGCGCTATGGTCACGAGGTCATTCGCACAGGCTGTTAAAAACGCGATAACGAAGATGGGTCCATGGGCTGTTGGATTAGCTAACTTAGTTTGCGACGCGCTGGTGGTAGGCGCAAGGGGTCTTGCCTGGCTAGCTCAAAATCTGTGGGTGTTTGCGGTGACATTCGCGTGGCTTGCGTACAATTACCTAAACTAGAAAGCAAACGTGACTCATGGACACTAGAAAGCGATATTCAAAATGTGAGCTAATGTAATATGGCTAAAGGTGGGGAAGTTTTTAACGAGATTCAGATGGAGGACTTCGATAGACTTGATAGGTACACCAGTGATCAAATAGATGTCGAACTTAAAAAACTCTATCTAGATTATCATTCAATTACCGATGAGTACGCTGATGGCGACGACATGCCAGACATCGTGCGTATCAAGTATGACAAATTGTATGAGAGAATGAATAAATTGCAGTATGAACAGGATAGAAGAGGGGCTAGAGAAGAAGAGACGTCGTTTATTGACGATGGTAAAACGGTGACAATAAGGGGGACCAACACAGAAGTCCCAGCGGTAGAGTTTGTTGAACAGGAGTCGTACGGTGACGTTAATGACACAAGCTACAGTATGGCTCTTGAAGTGGGGTCAGATGATCTTTACAAAAGATTGGACAAGCTAAACGCAGTCAATAAAGAGGTGGTAAAAAATCAAGTAGAAAGAGTCAAGGCGATAGGTGAGAAAATACGTAAGTTACACAAAAAAAAAAGACTCGGTCATGACGACGCGTCAAGGAAAATAGCCGACAGATCATATGTGACGGACTCAGGGTCTATTCTTTTCAAACCGATAAACAAAGATGGTAAATATGGAAAACCCAAACGAATTCTAATACCTGTGGAAAACGGCTTGATCTACAGTAAAGATGCGAGTAGTAAAAACGCGATTAAGCAATTCAAACAGTTAGTTAGTCAAATCCCTGAGAGTACAGAAACAACAGCTGTCACAACAGAAGTGATCCCAGACGATTCCCCAGTGATTGAAACAAGAGTGGAGCGCTATAACATAGCTGGGCTATCAGTAAAAGAAAACCGTGAACATAGAGGTATACTCAACCCAAGTGATAGTGTGTTGCGCGAGTCGAGAATAGGCGACAATGGCGCATTGCAAATACAAGCAGACTATTATCAGGAAGTGATAAATGAAACGAGTAGGAGAATGACAGAGCTTGATACAAAAGATAAGCAAAGTGGTCTTATGAGTGACGAACAGCTAGAGTACGACGGTTTGCTTATTAGAGAGGTGGGACTCACGCAAGCCAAAAGAGAAGTCTTAGAACAGCGAGAAATAGAAGAAGTTAGAGCACAACAAGAAGTTGACATTGATAGGTTTCAGAGACTCAAGGAATGGGCTAAAGAAAATGTGGTCGGGTTGAGCGCTGTAGTGATTTCAGCGGTTGGGATTATAACAACTATTATTATCGCTGGGAGATCTGCTGTTATGAAAGGCGCTATGGCAACGAGGTCATTCGCACAGGCTGTTAAGAACGCGATAACGAAGATGGGTCCATGGGCTGTTGGGTTGGCTAATTTAGTTTACAACGCGTTGACGTTGGGTGCAAAGGGTCTCGCTTGGTTGGCTCAAAATCTGTGGGTACTCGCGGTGGTACTTGCGTGGTTTGCTTATGATTATTACAAGCTAAAACGGTAGCGATAAAACATATGTAAAGGTATATGAACGTCACGTCAGCAGAGTTGAGCCCTGGTTTTAGACGAGCGACCATGGGTGTCATAAAAGGGGTGAGAACACAGCATGTAATCACGTTGAACCCTAATAAAGTCAGTCCTGGTGAGGAACTTTACATTGACATACCGAAGCTCAAGGTAAGTAGCTGTTTGGTGCCTGGATCGTTGGGTCTAGTGTTCGACTTTAAGAACGCGAACGCTAAAAGCTGGTTCTTGAACAATGTGAGCAAGTTGTTGGTTGAGAAACTTGTTGTGAGACTAGCTGGGGAGACTGTGTACGACAACAATGGGGAAAATTACACTGGTGTCTATCGCGACCTTTGGGAAAGTGTTACTGCGCGAGACCAAATGATTGACTATGGTATTGGTGGTGAGAACTTGAGAAAGTTAATTTCTAAGGACGACAGTGGCGCGGCAAGTGGGAACGTTGCTAAAGTTAACGACGCGTTAATGTTTGGTGTGATTGGGACGAAGCAGCGGATTAAGCTTGGTAAGATTATGAATGACCACGGGTTGTACGCTCCTTTTAGCATGAACAACAACTTGCAGTACGTCATCACGCTTCCGAAGGCTGCAGACATCATGGTGGCGCAATCCGGTAGCGCTGTGGGTGGATACACTCTGGAGAACCTCGAGCTTGAGTACGAGACGATTGACAATCAGGAGCTCGCTGATGAAATAGCGTCGGGCTATGCAAGTGGTCGTAGTTTGTCATATGAGCACGTTACGTTGATGAAAACCACCGAATGGGATAAAGGTACGACCATTGTGAATGAAAACATTAATCTACCAAGAAAAAGCATGAAGGCGATTGTGTTGCTATTCACGAATAAGGTGCGAACAGACAGTGAGGAGTTTCTTTACCCAAATATTGAGAATATTAGAGTCACGATTGAAGGTGTGCCAAATAGTGTGTACTCGCAAGGCATCCCAAAGTCGAAGTTCTATGCAGAAGCGAAGCGACTGTTCGGGTTGGGTGAAGAACACGCTCAGTTCATGACCATACAGAAGTTCTATAAAGATGGCTTCGCGTTGGTCATTGACTTGAGGAGCGTTCAAGACAATCGCAACGTCGCCACTGGTAAAAATATTGTGAACACACAATCTGGCGTGCTTCTTGAGATCACTAAGAAAGCGACGACTGCGAACGTCATGTGTAGGGTGTTTGTGGTAAGCGATGGGTTGGTCAACTTTATGAATAATGGGTTGCAATCAATCCAGTATTAAATCAAACGTGGGTTAATGGAGACTCCGTTTAATATGTTAATTGTTGGTATGACAGCCTGTGGTAAGACGCATTATTTGCTGGAAACATTGGAATCTGAGTATTGTAACAAATTTGACTACATTGTGTTGATTTGTCCTACTTTCGAGTGGAATAAAGCGTATCAAGATTGGAAATATGTGCGCGACCCTGACGTGCTAGCGATAGACTGCACACAGGACAGTGTCGACGCTGTTCTCAAGTGTGTAACAAATGTTTTTAAAGGCACTAACACTCTGATTGTGTTGGACGACTGTGCGAGCTCTCAAGATGTCAAGAATAGGACTAGTCAATTGGTCAACTTAGCTTTTAGTGCGCGACATTTTATGTTGAGCGTTATTGTCATCACACAACAACTGACGTCGATCGCAAAACCGTACAGAGAAAATATTAGTAAGCTCGTTTGCTTCTACTGCCCGAGTAGGAGTGATATGAAGGTCGTTATCGACGACTACCTTGGAAACATTAGCAGAGAAAAATCGTCGGCGATTGTGACCGCATTAAAAAATAATAAGTACGCTAGACTTGAAATCTCACTGCGCTATCCATACAGTCACGAAGTTGTTATTCCGCAATAAAATATGGGTATAAGTAATAACACGATGGTGAAACGCAAAAGTGAAGAAAATCCTACGATTGAGGAATTAGTTGAGGAGACCGCTGACACTTCGACTGTGGAAGATGACATTGACGTTAGGAGATCCGAACTTATTAGACTGTCCGGTGACGGCGTGGTGAGTCAGTCCGAAGCATACATTAAAAAAGCGTCCGCAAAAGTTATTGATAAGATATGGCGCCAACACGAGTTGAAGAGAATGGAGATCGCAAACGCTTTTCTCACCGACTTGCTAATCAGCAAATTCGCTAGCTTACTAGATGGGTTGAACGCTATAGAGAATCCTGACGAACTAAATGACGAACTACAAAAAGATCCGTTACTAAAGAAAGACGTCGAGAGCATTGTCGCGGTTGTGACACCATACGTGCCTTTCTTAGGCTTGTTGTCTGGAGGAATTATAACGTCGAAACATGTGTACGATCACCATTTTAGGAGCGAGGTGGTAAACACTAAGAGTAGTGAGCAAACGGACTAATTTGTAGAGTAGTTGGCTATTTGTTAGCTAACGTTGTTAGCCGATCAAAAGAGTGCCATTTCGCTATCCATTTGGATAAACATCACCACTAGAACCAAAATCTGGTGGTTTTTTTTCGCGCGTGAATTTGTGAGACAACAGTGGAACGTGTCGGTAGTTTGTTGAACAAAAATGTAAAAATGTTGAAATGACACCTTCTACTTTTTTAAATGTGTGAAAACGTTGAAGTGGCACACTATGCCTTTTTTTAAATACGCGAAAACGTTGAAACGACATTCTCCACTTTTTAAAGACGTGAAAATGATGAAACGACACACTCTAGCTTTAAATTTAGCGAAAATCGTTATTTTAGTATTTCTTATCAATTGAGTAGAAAACATGGGAGGGGTGTTTAGATTGACTAATGATTGCCATAATAGTATAGAGAGTGGTGGTACGAGCTCACCAACGTCAACTGTAAAACATAAACACTAAAACATCGCTAAGTTGTGGCTCGACACAAATTTGGCGATGTTTTGGTGTTTATATTACGGTTGACGTTGACTGAGCTCGTACCGCCACTCTCTATACTACTCCACAATCAAGAGTTGGTGATGACGGCGCTTTACAAGTTCAGGCAGATCACTATCAAGAAACAGTAAACAAAACACTAGAGCAATTAGATACGACTGAAGATGTGGATAAAATAAGAGAGCTAGAAGTAAGAATCAACGGTTTAAGAGAAGCGAGAGACAGAACAACTAATCAAAGAGAGGTGGAGGAGGTTAGGGAGCGACAAGAAGAGGACCTCACTCGGTTACAAAAAATAAAGGAGTGGTTTAGAGAAAATTGGTTAGGCGCTTCAGCTTTAGGAATAACCATAGCCTCTTTCATCACCACGATTATAATATCCGCTAGAAGCGTAGTCTTCAAAGGTGGTCAAGCACTTGGAAAATTAGGAAAAGCTATAACTAATCTAGCCACAAAGGCTGGCCCTCTACTGGCAGGACTACTAAACGTGGTGGCAACCGCGTTAAAGTGGGGAGCTGCAGGCATATCTTGGTTAGCGTCTAATTTGTGGATCCTAGCGATAGCACTAGCTTGGTTCGTCTACGATCAGTACAAACAGAGGAAATAAAACATGTGTTATAATATAGTATGAACACTAACGAGAGAGAGTTACTTCCTGGATATAGACGTCGTGGAATATCTTCTATCAAAGGCACAAGAACCCGTCACGTTGTAACGCTAAACCCCAACAAAGCCAATCCAGGGGAAGAGTTGTACATCAACATCCCGAAAACAAAGGGTAACACTTGTTTGGTACCCTCTAGTCTCCATCTTCTATTCGACTTTAAGAGTTCGAACGCGAAATCATGGTTTCTTAACAACCTTTCGAGACTACTACTCGAGAGACTGGTGGTAAAACTAGCAGGTGAAACTGTGTATGACAACAGTGGTGAAAGCGTCATCGGTACGTACAAAGACCTCTGGAAACCTAACAGTGAGCGAGACCAGATGGTTGAATATGGTATAGCAAACGAGAACCTTCGAAAGCTAATCTCAAAGGACGACAGTGGCGCAGCCAGTGGAGACACACAAAAAGTTAGTGATGGCCTGATGTTCTCCATCCATAACACTAAACAAAAGATTCGAATCGATAAGATTCTAGAAGATCATGGTCTATACGCACCATACAACATGAACAACAATTTCAGGTATATAATCACACTCCCTAAAGCATCTGATATTATGGTGGCTCAATCTGGATCAGCTGTGGCTGGCTATACGTTAGAGAACCTTGAGTTGGAGTACGAAACTATCGAGAATCAAGAGATTGCTGATGAAATATCATCTATATATGCGTCCGGTAGGTCTCTATCATACGAACACGTCACACTAATGAAGACTGTGGAGTGGGATAAAGGAATCACACTCGTAAACGAGAATATTAACCTGCCGAGAAAATCGATGAAAGCTGTCGTTCTACTCTTCACAAACAAAACAATAACTTATAGTGAAGAGTTCATCTATCCAAACATAGAGTCAGTCAAACTCACCATAGAAGGTGTACCGAACATGGTCTACAGTCAAGGAATACCGAAATCAAGACTCTGGGGAGAAGCGAAAAGGTTGTTCGGACAACTAGACTACGACTATATGACTGTCCAAAAGTTTTACAAAGACAGTTTCGCTTTGGTTATTGACCTTAGGTCTATCGAAGACAATGATAAGGTTGCAACTGGAAAGAAGATCGTGAACACCCAGTCAGGAATACTGATGGAAATCACTAAAGAAGCTACAGCAGCGAACGTCATGTGTAGAATATTCGTGCTCTCCGACGGTCTCGTAAACCTCATCAACAACGATCTACAATCAATCCAGTACTAAACATATAGTATTATATATGAAAACACCTTTTAACATGCTGATTGTTGGTATGACAGCCTGCGGTAAAACGCACTACCTCTTGGATATGATAGAGAAAGACTACATGAATCACTTCGATTTCATCATTCTTATATGTCCAACATTTGAATGGAACAAAACATACACAGAGTGGAAATACTTGAGAGACCCAGACTTTATCGCTATTCAGTGTGAGCAGGACAAGGTCGACATAATTCTTAAATACGTGACTGACATTTATAAAGGCACCAACTCACTAATAATATTAGACGATTGTGCTAGTGGGCAGGATGTTAAAAACAGAACAAGCGAACTAGTTAAACTAGCCTTTAGCGCTAGACACTACAACCTATCCACAATAGTCATAACACAACAACTAACCTCAATTAGTAAACCATATCGTGAGAACATCTCAAAGTTAGTAACATTCTACAACCCTAACAGAAACGAAAATGTAGACAAGAAACGAGACGAACTAAGAAGACTCTCAGAGGACGGTGAGATAGACAAATCTATTGCTTATCTCAAAAAGGCCTCAGATAAAGTTATCAACAAGATCTACGAAGAATGGGAGGTAAAAAGAATGGAGAAAGCGAACGTGTTTCTCTGTGACCTTTTAATAAGCAAGTTCGCCCACGCGTTAGGAGGGTTCAACGCTATTGAATCACCTGAAAAGCTTGAAAAAGAGTTGATTACTGACCAGCTACTTAAAAGAGACGTAGAGAAGTTTATATCATACGTATCCCCCTACCTCCCTTGTTTAGGGTTGTTATCGGGTGGACTAACAACTAGTAAACACGTATTCAGTCACATGGCTAGAGGAATCCCCGAGGAGGAACCCCCGAACGAAGGAGACAGTTCTACCTAATTATAACAATTTACAAAACGACCTAAAGACATGAGTATATACTAACTTAATGAGAAGTGTAGAACGTCAGGAGTCAGTGGAGGAAAAGACAGTGAGACTCAACAAAGAGTTGTTATTTATCTACCAGATTAGAGAATTCAAACGACAACTCTTCACTAAGAGTAATGTAGAACGTGAGGAACTAGACGAGAGGTTTAAACATACTGTACTCGGGAAAAGGATGATCAGTCACAACAGAGAGTTGCAGCTTCTATGTACTAATACTTGAAAAACTATTTCAGGAAACGCGTGTGATGGTTTTCGAGTATAATTTATTTTTGTTTCATTTAACGAATTTTATTTAACGAAATTTATTTCGTATCGTTTTAGTAGTCTCGAAAGTGTGTGCTAACAGCGCAAATTTTTCAATTTTAGTTGCGAAGCACGAAAAATTAGAAAAATGCGCTGGTAGCCCCACTTTCTATACTACTCAAGACAAGACAACTTGTCAAGACAAGACCAGACAAGACAGCACAAGACAAGACAAGACAAGACAACTTGTCAAGACAAGACAAGACAAGACAACTTGTCAAGACAAGACAAGACAAGACAAGACAAGACAAGACAAGACAAAACAAAACAAGACAAGACAAGACAAGACAAGACAAGACAAGACAAGACAAGACAAGACAAGTCAAGACAAGACAAGACAACGTCTCAAGACAAGACAAGACAAGACAAGACAAGTCAAGACAAGACAAGACAAGACAACTTGTCAAGACAAGACAATACAAGACAAGACAAGACAAGACAAGACAAGACAAGACAAGACAAGACAAGACAATACAAGACAAGACAAGACAAGACAAGACAAGACAAGACAAGACAAGACAAGACAAGACAAGACAAGACAAGACAAGACAAGACAAGACAAGACAAGACAAGACAACTTGTCAAGACAAGACAAGACAAGACAAGACAAGTCAAGACAAGACAAGACAAGACAAGTCAAGACAAGACAAGACAAGACAAGACAACTTGTCAAGACAAGACAAGACAACTTGTCAAGACAAGACAAGACAAGACAAGACAAGACAAGACAAGACAAGACAAGACAAGACAAGACAAGACAAGACAAGACAAAACAAGACAAGACAAGACAAGACAAGACAACTTGTCAAGACAAGACAAGACAAGACAAGACAAGCCAAAACAAGACAAGACAAGACAAGTCAAGACAAGACAAGACAAGACAGCACAAGACAAGACAAGACAAGTCAAGACAAGACAAGACAAGACAAGACAAGACAACTTGTCAAGACAAGACAAGACAAGACAAGACAAGACAAGACAAGACAAAAAAAGACAAGACAAGACAAGACAAGACAAGACAAGACAAGACAAGACAAGACAAGACAAGACAAGACAACTTGTCAAGACAAGTCAAGACAAGACAAGACAAGACAAGACAAGACAAGACAAGACAAGACAACTTGTCAAGACAAGACAAGACAAGACAAGACAAGACAAAACAAGACAAGACAAGACAAGACAAGTCAAGACAAGACAAGACAAGACAAGACAAGACAAGACAAGACAAGACAAGACAAGACAAGACAAGACAAGACAAGACAAGTCAAGACAAGACAAGACAAAACAAGACAAGACAAGACAAGACAAGACAACTTGTCAAGAGAAGTCAAGACAGGACAAGACAAGACAAAACAAAACAAGACAAGACAAAACAAGACAAGACAAGACAAGACAAGACAAGACAAGACAAGACAAGACAACTTGTCAAGAGAAGTCAAGACAAGACAAGACAAGACAAGACAAGACAAGACAAGACAAGACAAGGAAAGACAAGACAAGACAAGACAAGACAGGAAAACTTGTCAAGACAAGACAATACAAGACAGGACAAGTCCAGACAAGACAAGACAAGGCAAGACAAGACTAGACAAGACAAGGCAAGACAAGACAAGACAAGACAAGACAAGACAAGACAAGACAAGACAAGACAAGACAAGACAAGGAAAGACAAGACAAGACAAGACAAGACAAGACAACTTGTCAAGAGAAGTCAAGACAAGACAAGACAAGACAAGACAACTTGTCAAGACAAGACAAGACAAGACAAGAAAGACAAGACAAGACAAGACAACTTGTCAAGACAAGTCAAGACAAGACAAGACAAGACAAGACAAGACAAAACAGCATGTCAAGACAAGACAAGACAAGACAAGACAAGACAAGACAAGACAACTTGTCAAGAGAAGTCAAGACAAGACAAGACAAGACAAGACAAGTCAAGACAAGACAAGACAAGACAAGAAAGACAAGACAAGACAAGACAACTTGTCAAGACAAGTCAAGACAAGACAAGACAAGACAAGACAAGACAAAACAGCATGTCAAGACAAGATAGGACAAGACAAGACAAGACAAGACAAGACAAGTCAAGACAAGACAAGACAAGACAAGACAAGACAAGACAAGACAAGACAAGACAAAAAAAGACAAGACAAGACAAGACAAATGTCAAGAAAAGTCAAGACAAGACAAGACACGACAACTTGTCAAGAGAAGTCAAGACAAGACAAGTCAAGACAAGACAATACAAGACAAGACAAGACAAGACAAGACAAGACAAGACAAGACAAGACAAGACAAGACAAGACAAGACAAGACAAGACAAGACAAGACAAGACAAGACAAGACAAGACAAGACAAGACAAGTCAAGACAAGACAAGACAAGACAAGACAACTTGTCAAGAGAAGTCAAGACAAGACAAGACAAGACAACTTGTCAAGACAAGACAAGACAAGACAAGACAAGACAAAACAAGACAAGACAAGACAAGACAAGTCAAGACAAGACAAGACAAGACAAGACAAGAAAGACAAGACAAGACAAGACAAGACAAGACAAGACAAGACAAGACAAGACAAGACAACTTGTCAAGACAAGTCAAGACAAGACAAGACAAGACAAGACAACTTGTCAAGAGAAGTCAAGACAAGACAAGACAAGACAAGACAAGTCAAGACAAGACAAGACAAGACAAGACAATGAAAGACAAGACAAGACAAGACAACTTGTCAAGACAAGACAATACAAGACAAGACAAGACAAAACAGCATGTCAAGACAAGATAGGACAAGACAAGACAAAACAAGACAAGACAAGACAAGACAAGACAAGACAAGACAAGACAAGACAAGACAAGACAATACAAGACAAGACAAGACAAAAAAAGACAAGAAAAGACAAGACAAATTGTCAAGAAAAGTCAAGACAAGACAAGACAAGACAACTTGTCAAGACAAGTCAAGACAAGACAAGACAAGACAAGACAAGACAAGACAAGACAAGACAAGACAAGACAAGACAAGACAACTTGTCAAGACAAGACAAGACAAGACAAGACAAGACAAGACAAGACAAGACAAGACAAGACAAGACAAGACAAGACAAGACAAGACAAGACAAGACAAGACAAGACAAGACAAGACAAGACAAGACAAGACAAGACAAGACAAGACAAGACAAGACAAGACAAGACAAGACAAGACAAGACAAGTCAAGACAAGACAAGAAAGACAAGACAAGACAAGACAAGACAAGACAAGACAAGACAAGACAAGTCAAGACAAGACAAGACAAGAGACAAGACAAGACAAGACAAGACAAGACAAGACAACTTGTCAAGACAAGACAAGACAAGACAAGACAAGACAAGACAAGACAAGACAAGACAAGACAAGACAAGACAACTTGTCAAGACAAGACAAGACAAGACAAGACAAGACAAAACAAGACAAGACAAGACAAGTCAAGACAAGACAAGACAAGACAAGACAAGACAAGACAAGACAAGACAAGACAAGACAAGACAAGACAAGTCAAGACAAGACAAGAAAGACAAGACAAGACAAGACAAGACAAGACAAGACAAGACAAGACAAGACAAGACAAGACAAGACAAGACAAGACAAGACAAGACAAGACAAGACAACTTGTCAAGACAAGTCAAGACAAGACAAGACAAGACAAAAACAAGACAAGACAAGACAAGACAAGACAAGACAATACAAGACAAGACAAGACAAGACAAGACAAGACAAGACAAGACAAGACAAGACAAGACAAGACAAGACAAGTCCAGACAAGACAAGACAAGACAAGACAAGACAAGACAAGACAAGACAAGACAAGACAAGACAAGACAAGACAAGTCAAGACAAGACAAGACAAGACAAGACAAGACAGACAAGACAAGACAAGACAAGACAAGACAAGACAAGTCAAGACAAGACAAGAAAGACAAGACAAGACAAGACAAGACAAGACAAGACAAGACAAGACAAGACAAGACAACTTGTCAAGGAAGTCAAGACAAGACAAGACAAGACAAGACAACTTGTCAAGACAAGACAAGACAAGACAACAAGACAAGACAAGACAAGACAAGACAAGACAAGACAATACAAGACAAGACAAGACAATAAGACAAGACAAGACAAGACAAGACAAGACAAGACAAGACAAGACAAGACAAGACAAGACAAGACAAGACGACAAGACAAGACAAAACAAGACAAGACAAGACAAGACAAGACAAGACAAGACAAGACAAGTCAAGACAAGACAAGACAAGACAAGACAAGACAAGACAAGACAAGACAAGACAAGACAAGACAAGACAAGACAAGACAAGACAAGACAAGACAAGACAAGACAAGACAAGACAAGACAAGACAAGACAAGACAAGACAAGACAAGACAAGACAAGACAAGACAAGACAAGACAAGACAAGACAAGACAAGACAAGACAAGACAAGACAACTTGTCAAGACAAGTCAAGACAAGACAAGACAAGACAAGACAAGACAAGACAAGACAAGGAAAGACAAGACAAGACAAGACAAGACAAGACAGGAAAACTTGTCAAGACAAGACAATACAAGACAGGACAAGTCCAGACAAGACAAGACAAGACAAGACAAGACAAGACAAGACAAGACAAGACAAGACAAGGAAAGACAAGACAAGACAAGACAAGACAAGACAACTTGCCAAGAGAAGTCAAGACAAGACAAGACAAGACAAGACAACTTGTCAAGACAAGACAAGACAAGACAAGACAATGAAAGACAAGACAAGACAAGACAACTTGTCAAGACAAGTCAAGACAAGACAAGACAAGACAAGACAAGACAAAACAGCATGTCAAGACAAGATAGGACAAGACAAGACAAGACAAGACAAGACAAGACAAGACAAGACAAGACAAGACAAGACAAGACAAGACAAGACAAGACAAGACAAGACAAGACAAAAAAAGACAAGACAAGACAAGACAAGTCAAGACAAGTCAAGACAAGACAAGACAAGACAAGACAAGACAAGACAAGACAAGACAAGACAAGACAAGACAAGACAAGACAAGACAAGACAAGACAAGACAAGACAAGACAAGACAAGACAAGACAAGACAAGACAAGACAAGACAAGACAAGACAAGACAAGACAAGACAAGACAAGACAAGACAAGACAAGACAAGACAAGACAAGACAAGACAAGACAAAGACAAGACAAGACAAGACAATTAAGACAAGACAAGACAAGACAAGACAACTTGTCAAGACAAGACAAGACAAGACAAGACAAGACAAGACAAGACAAGACAAGACAAGACAAGTCAAGACAAGACAAGACAAGACAAGACAAGAAAGACAAGACAAGACAAGACAAGACAAAAACAAAACAAAACAAGACAATACAAGACAAGACAACTTGTCAAGAGAAGTCAAGACAAGACAAGACAAGACAAGACAACTTGTCAAGAGAAGTCAAGACAGGACAAGACAAGACAAGACAACTTGTCAAGACAAGACAAGACAAGACAAGACAAGAAAGACAAGACAAGACAAGACAACTTGTCAAGACAAGTCAAGACAAGACAAGACAAGACAAGACAAGACAAAACAGCATGTCAAGACAAGATAGGACAAGACAAGACAAAACAAGACAAGACAAGACAAGACAAGACAAGTCAAGTCAAGACAAGACAAGACAAGACAAGACAAGACAAGACAAGACAAGACAAGACAAAACAAGACAAGACAAGACAAGACAAATGTCAAGAAAAGTCAAGACAAGACAAGACACGACAACTTGTCAAGACAAGTCAAGACAAGACAAGTCAAGACAAGACAAGACAAGACAAGACAAGACAAGACAAGACAAGACAAGACAAGACAAGACAAGACAAGACAAGACAAGACAAGACAAGACAAGACAAGACAAGACAAGACAAGACAAGACAAGACAAGACAAGACAAGACAAGACAAGACAAGTCAAGACAAGACAAGAAAGACAAGACAAGACAAGACAAAACAAAACAAGACAAGACAAGACAAGACAAGTCAAGACAAGACAAGAAAATAAAAGACAAGACAAGACAAGACAAGACAAGACAAGACAACTTGTCAAGAGAAGTCAAGACAGGACAAGACAAGACAAGACAAAACAAGACAAGACAAGACAAAATAAGACAAGACAATACAAGACAAGACAAGACAAGACAAGAAAACTTGTCAAGACAAGACAAGACAGGACAAGACAAGACAAAACAAGACAAGACAAGACAAGACAAGACAAGACAACTTGTCAAGACAAGACAAGACAAGACAAGACAAGACAAGACAAAACAAGACAAGACAAGACAAGACAAGACAAGACAAGACAAGACAAGACAAGACAAGACAAGACAAGACAAGACAAGACAATACAAGACAAGACAAGTCAAGACAAGACAAGAAAGACAAGACAAGACAAGACAAAACAAGACAAGACAAGACAAGTCAAGACAAGACAAGACAAGACAAGACAAGACAAGACAAGACAACTTGTCAAGAGAAGTCAAGACAGGACAAGACAAGACAAAACAAGACAAGACAAGACAAGACAAGACAAGACAAGACAAGACAAGACAAGACAAGACAAGAAAACTTGTCAAGACAAGACAAGACAAGACAAGACAAGTCAAGACAAGACAAGACAAGACAAGACAAGACAAGACAAGACAAGACAAGACAAGACAAGACAAGACAAGACAAGACAAGACAAGACAAGACAAGACAAGACAAGACAAGACAAGACAAGACAAGACAAGACAAGACAAGTCAAGACAAGACAAGAAAGACAAGACAAGACAAAACAGCATGTCAAGACAAGATAGGACAAGACAAGACAAAACAAGACAAGACAAGACAAGACAAGACAAGTCAAGACAAGACAAGACAAGACAAGACAAGACAAGACAAGACAAGACAAGACAAAAAAAGACAAGAAAAGACAAGACAAGTCAAGAAAAGTCAAGACAAGACAAGACACGACAACTTGTCAAGACAAGTCAAGACAAGACAAGTCAAGACAAGACAAGACAAGACAAGACAAGACAAGACAAGACAAGACAAGACAAGACAAGACAAGACAAGACAAGACAAGACAAGACAAGACAAGACAAGTCAAGACAAGACAAGAAAGACAAGACAAGACAAGACAAGACAAGACAAGACAAGACAAGACAAGTCAAGACAAGACAAGAAAAGACAAGACAAGACAAGACAAGACAAGACAACTTGTCAAGAGAAGTCAAGACAAGACAAGACAAGACAAGACAAAACAAGACAAGACAAGACAAAACAAGACAAGACAAGACAAGACAAGTCAAGACAAGACAAGACAACTTGTCAAGACAAGACAAGACAAGACAAGACAAGACAAAACAAGACAAGACAAGACAAGACAAGACAAGACAACTTGTCAAGACAAGACAAGACAGGACAAGACAAGACAAAACAAAGACAAGACAAGACAAGACAAGACAAGACAAGACAAGACAAGACAAGTCAAGACAAGACAAGACAAGACAATACAAGACAAGACAAGTCAAGACAAGACAAGAAAGACAAGACAAGACAAGACAAAACAAGACAAGACAAGTCAAGACAAGACAAGACAAGACAAGACAAGACAAGACAAGACAACTTGTCAAGAGAAGTCAAGACAAGACAAGACAAGACAAAACAAGACAAGACAAGACAAAACAAGACAAGACAAGACAAGACAAGACAAGACAAGACAAGAAAACTTGTCAAGACAAGACAATACAAGACAGGACAAGTCCAGACAAGACAAGACAAGACAAGACAAGACAAGACAAGACAAGACAAGACAAGACAAGACAAGACAAGACAAGTCAAGACAAGACAAGACAAGACAAGACAAGACAAGACAAGACAAGACAAGACAAGACAAGACAAGACAAGTCAAGACAAGACAAGACAAGAAAGACAAGACAAGACAAGACAAGACAAGACAAGACAAGACAAGACAAGACAAGACAAGACAAGACAACTTGTCAAGAGAAGTCAAGACAAGACAAGACAAGACAAGACAACTTGTCAAGACAAGACAAGACAACTTGTCAAGACAAGACAAGACAAGACAAGACAAGACAAGACAAGACAAGACAAGACAAGACAAGACAAGACAAGACTTGTCAAGACAAGACAAGACAAGACAAGACAAGACAAAACAAGATCAAGACAAGACAAGACAAGACAAGACAAGACAAGACAAGACAAGACAAGACAAGACAAGACAAGACAAGTCAAGACAAGACAAGACAAGACAAGACAAGACAAGACAAGACAAGACAAGACAAGACAAGACAAGACAAGACAAGACAAGACAAGACAAGACAAGACAAGACAAGACAAGACAAGACAAGACAAGACAAGACAAGTCAAGACAAGACAAGACAAGACAAGACAAGACAAGACAAGACAAGACAAGACAAGACAAGACAACTTGTCAAGAGAAGTCAAGACAAGACAAGACAAGACAAGTCAAGACAAGACAAGACAAGACAACTTGTCAAGACAAGACAAGACAATTAAGACAAGACAAGACAAGACAAGACAAGACAAGACAAGACAAGACAAGACAAGACAAGACAAGACAAGACAACTTTCAAGACAAGACAAGACAAGACAAGACAAGTCAAGACAAGACAAGACAAGACAAGACAAGACAAGACAAGACAAGACAAGACAAGACAAGACAAGACAAGACAAGACAAGACAAGACAAGAAAGACAAGACAAGACAAGACAAGACAAACCAAGACAAGACAAGACAAGTCAAGACAAGACAAGACAAGAAAAGAAAAGACAAGACAAGACAAGACAAGACAACTTGTCAAGAGAAGTCAAGACAAGACAAGACAAGACAAAACAAAACAAGACAAGACAAAACAAGACAAGACAATACAAGACAAGACAAGACAAGACAAGACAAGACAAGACAAGACAAGACAAGACAAGACAATACAAGACAAGACAAGACAAGACAAGACAAGACAAGACAAGACAAGACAAGACAAGACAAGACAAGACAAGACAAGACAAGACAAGACAAGACAAGTCAAGACAAGACAAGAAAGACAAGACAAGACAAGACAAGACAAGACAAGACAAGACAAGACAAGTCAAGACAAGACAAGACAAGACAAGACAAGACAAGACAAGACAAGACAACTTGTCAAGAGAAGTCAAGACAAGACAAGACAAGACAAGACAAAACAAGACAAGACAAAACAAGACAAGACAATACAAGACAAGACAAGACAAGACAAGAAAAGACAAGACAAGACAAGACAAGACAAGACAAGACAAGACAAGACAAGACAAGACAAGACAAGACAAGACAAGACAAGACAAGACAAGACAAGACAAGACAAGACAAGACAAGACAAGACAAGACAAGACAAGACAAGACAAGAAAAGACAAGACAAGACAAGACAACTTGTCAAGAGAAGTCAAGACAAGACAAGACAAGACAACTTGTCAAGACAAGACAAGACAAGACAAGACAAGACAAAACAAGACAAGACAAGACAAGACAAGACAAGTCAAGACAAGACAAGACAAGACAAGACAAGACAAGACAAGACAAGACAAGACAAGACAAGACAAGACAATACAAGACAAGACAAGACAAGACAAGACAAGACAAGACAAGACAAGACAAGACAAGACAAGACAAGACAAGACAAGACAAGACAAGACAAGACAAGACAAGACAAGACAAGACAAGACAAGACAAGACAACTTGTCAAGAGAAGTCAAGACAGGACAAGACAAGACAAAACAAAACAAGACAAGACAAAACAAGACAAGACAAGACAAGACAAGACAAGACAAGACAAGACAACTTGTCAAGAGAAGTCAAGACAACACAAGACAAGACAAGACAAGACGAGACAAGACAAGGAAAGACAAGACAAGACAAGACAAGACAGGAAAACTTGTCAAGACAAGACAATACAAGACAGGACAAGTCCAGACAAGACAAGACAAGGCAAGACAAGACAAGACAAGACAAGACAAGACAAGACAAGACAAGACAAGACAAGACAAGACAAGACAAGACAAGACAAGACAAGACAAGGAAAGACAAGACAAGACAAGACAAGACAAGACAACTTGTCAAGAGAAGTCAAGACAAGACAAGACAAGACAACTTGTCAAGAGAAGTCAAGACAAGACAAGACAAGACAACTTGTCAAGACAAGACAAGACAAGACAAGACAAGACAAAACAAGACAAGACAAGACAAGACAAGTCAAGACAAGACAAGACAAGACAAGACAAGACAAGACAAGACAAGTCAAGACAAGACAAGAAAGACAAGACAAGACAAGACAAGACAAGACAAGACAAGACAAGACAAGACAAGTCAAGACAAGACAAGAAAAGACAAGACAAGACAAGACAAGACAACTTGTCAAGAGAAGTCAAGACAAGACAAGACAAGACAAGACAACTTGTCAAGACAAGACAAGACAAGACAAGACAAGAAAGACAAGACAAGACAAGACAACTTGTCAAGACAAGACAAGACAAGACAAGACAAGACAAGACAAGACAAGACAAGTCAAGACAAGACAAGACAAGACAAGACAAGACAAGACAAGACAAGACAAAAAAAGACAAGAAAAGACAAGACAAATTGTCAAGAAAAGTCAAGACAAGACAAGACACGACAACTTGTCAAGACAAGTCAAGACAAGACAAGTCAAGACAAGACAAGACAAGACAAGACAAGACAAGACAAGAAAAGACAAGACAAGACAAGACAAGACAAGACAAGACAAGACAAGACAAGACAAGACAAGACAAGACAAGACAAGACAAGACAAGACAAGACAAGACAAGACAAGACAAGACAAGACAAGACAACTTGTCAAGAGAAGTCAAGACAAGACAAGACAAAACAACTTGTCAAGACAAGACAAGACAGGACAAGACAAGACAAAACAAGACAAGACAAGACAAGACAAGACAAGTCAAGACAAGACAAGACAAGACAAGACAAGACAAGACAAGACAAGACAAGTCAAGACAAGACAAGACAAGACAAGACAAGACAAGACAAGACAAGACAAGACAAGTCAAGACAAGACAAGAAAGACAAGACAAGACAAGACAAGACAAGACAAGACAAGACAAGTCAAGACAAGACAAGAAAAGACAAGACAAGACAAGACAAGACAAGACAACTTGTCAAGAGAAGTCAAGACAGGACAAGACAAGACAAGACAAAACAAGACAAGACAAAACAAGACAAGACAATACAAGACAAGTCAAGACAAGATAGGAAAACTTGTCAAGACAAGACAAGACAAGACAAGACAAGACAAAACAAGACAAGACAAGACAAGACAAGACAAGACAACTTGTCAAGACAAGACAAGACAGGACAAGACAAGACAAAACAAGACAAGACAAGACAAGACAAGTCAAGACAAGACAAGACAAGACAAGACAAGACAAGACAAGACAAGACAAGACAAGACAAGACAAGACAAGACAAGACAAGACAAGTCAAGACAAGACAAGAAAGACAAGACAAGACAAGACAAAACAAGACAAGACAAGACAAGTCAAGACAAGACAAGAAAAGACAAGACAAGACAAGACAACTTGTCAAGAGAAGTCAAGACAGGACAAGACAAGACAAAACAAGACAAGACAAGACAAGACAAGACAAGACAAGACAAGTCAAGACAAGATAGGAAAACTTGTCAAGACAAGACAATACAAGACAGGACAAGTCCAGACAAGACAAGACAAGACAAGACAAGACTAGACAAGACAAGACAAGACAAGACAAGACAAGACAAGACAAGACAAGTCAAGACAAGACAAGACAAGACAAGACAAGACAAGACAAGACAAGACAAGTCAAGACAAGACAAGAAAGACAAGACAAGACAAGACAAGACAAGACAAGACAAGACAAGACAAGACAAGACAAGACAAGACAAGACAACTTGTCAAGAGAAGTCAAGACAAGACAAGACAAGACAAGACAACTTGTCAAGACAAGACAAGACAAGACAAGACAAGACAAAACAAGACAAGACAAGACAAGTCAAGACAAGACAAGACAAGACAAGACAAGACAAGTCAAGACAAGACAAGACAAGACAAGACAAGACAAGACAAGACAAGTCAAGACAAGACAAGACAAGACAAGACAAGACAAGACAAAACAAGACAAGACAAGACAAGTCAAGACAAGACAAGACAAGACAAGACAAGACAAGACAACTTGTCAAGAGAAGTCAAGACAAGACAAGACAAGACAAAACAAGACAAGACAAGACAAGACAAGACAAGACAAGACAAGACAAGACAAGAAAACTTGTCAAGACAAGACAAGACAAGACAAGACAAGTCCAGACAAGACAAGACAAGACAAGACAAGACAAGACAAGACAAGACAAGACAAGACAAGACAAGACAAGACAAGACAAGACAAGACAAGACAAGACAAGACAAGACAAGACAAGACAAGACAAGACAAGACAAGTCAAGACAAGACAAGACAAGACAAGACAAGACAAGACAAGACAAGACAAGACAAGACAAGACAACTTGTCAAGAGAAGTCAAGACAAGACAAGACAAGACAACTTGTCAAGACAAGACAAGACAAGTCAAGACAAGACAAGACAAGACAAGACAAGACAAGACAAGACAAGACAATACAAGACAAGCTAACTTGTCAATTCAAGACAAGACAGGACAAGACAAGACAAAACAAGACAAGACAAGACAAGACAAGACAAGACAAGACAAGACAAGTCAAGACAAGACAAGAAAGACAAGACAAGACAAGACAAGACAAAACAAGACAAGACAAGACAAGTCAAGACAAGACAAGACAAGAAAAGACAAGACAAGACAAGACAAGACAACTTGTCAAGAGAAGTCAAGACAAGACAAGACAAGACAAAACAAAACAAGACAAGACAAAACAAGACAAGACAATACAAGACAAGACAAGACAAGACAAGAAAAGACAAGACAAGACAAGACAAGACAAGACAAGACAAGACAAGACAAGACAAGACAAGACAAGACAAGACAAGACAAGACAAGACAAGACAAGACAAGACAAGACAAGACAAGACAAGACAAGACAAGACAAGACAAGACAAGACAAGAAAAGACAAGACAAGACAAGACAACTTGTCAAGAGAAGTCAAGACAAGACAAGACAAAACAACTTGTCAAGACAAGACAAGACAGGACAAGACAAGACAAAACAAGACAAGACAAGACAAGACAAGACAAGTTAAGACAAGACAAGACAAGACAAGACAAGACAAGACAATACAAGTCAAGACAAGACAAGACAAGACAAGACAAGACAAGACAAGACAAGACAAGACAAGACAAGACAAGACAAGACAAGACAAGACAAGACAAGACAAGACAAGACAAGACAAGACAAGACAAGACAAGACAAGACAAGACAAGACAAGACAAGACAACTTGTCAAGAGAAGTCAAGACAAGACAAGACAAGACAAAACAAAACAAGACAAGACAAAACAAGACAAGACAAGACAAGACAAGACAAGACAAGACAAGACAACTTGTCAAGAGAAGTCAAGACAAGACAAGACAAGACAAGACAAGACAAGACAAGACAAGGAAAGACAAGACAAGACAAGACAAGACAAGAAAACTTGTCAAGACAAGACAAGACAAGACAAGACAAGTCAAGACAAGACAAGACAAGACAAGACAAGACAAGACAAGACAAGACAAGACAAGACAAGACAAGACAAGACAAGACAAGACAAGACAAGACAAGACAAGACAAGACAAGACAAGACAAGACAAGACAAGACAAGACAAGACAAGACAAGACAAGACAAGACAAGACAAGACAAGACAAGACAAGACAAGACAAGACAAGACAAGACAAGACAAGACAAGACAACTTGTCAAGAGAAGTCAAGACAAGACAAGACAAGACAAAACAAAACAAGACAAGACAAAACAAGACAAGACAAGACAAGACAAGACAAGACAAGACAAGACAACTTGTCAAGAGAAGTCAAGACAACACAAGACAAGACAAGACAAGACAAGACAAGACAAGGAAAGACAAGACAAGACAAGACAAGACAAGAAAACTTGTCAAGACAAGACAATACAAGACAAGACAAGTCAAGACAAGACAAGACAAGACAAGACAAGACAAGACAAGACAAGACAAGACAAGACAAGACAAGACAAGACAAGACAAGACAAGACAAGACAAGACAAGACAAGACAAGACAAGACAAGACAAGGAAAGACAAGACAAGACAAGACAAGACAAGACAAGACAAGACAACTTGCCAAGAGAAGTCAAGACAAGACAAGACAAGACAACTTGTCAAGAGAAGTCAAGACAAGACAAGACAAAACAACTTGTCAAGACAAGACAAGACAGGACAAGACAAGACAAAACAAGACAAGACAAGACAATACAAGTCAAGACAAGACAAGACAAGACAATACAAGACAATACAAGACAAGTCAAGACAAGACAAGAAAGACAAGACAAGACAAAACAAAACAAAACAAGACAAGACAAGACAAGACAAGTCAAGACAAGACAAGAAAAGACAAGACAAGACAAGACAAGACAACTTGTCAAGAGAAGTCAAGACAAGACAAGACAAGACAAGACAACTTGTCAAGACAAGGCAAGACAAGACAAGACAATGAAAGACAAGACAAGACAAGACAACTTGTCAAGACAAGACAAGACAAGACAAGACAAGACAAGACAAGACAAGTCAAGTCAAGAGAAGACAAGACAAGACAAGACAATACAAGACAAGACAAGACAAAAAAAGACAAGAAAAGACAAGACAAATTGTCAAGAAAAGTCAAGACAAGACAAGACACGACAACTTGTCAAGACAAGTCAAGACAAGACAAGTCAAGACAAGACAATACAAGACAAGACAAGACAAGACAAGAAAAGACAAGACAAGACAAGACAAGACAAGACAAGACAAGACAAGACAAGACAAGACAAGACAAGACAAGACAAGACAAGACAAGTCAAGACAAGACAAGACAAGACAAGACAAGACAAGACAACTTGTCAAGAGAAGTCAAGACAAGACAAGACAAGACAAAACAACTTGTCAAGACAAGACAAGACAGGACAAGACAAGACAAAACAAGACAAGACAAGACAAGACAAGACAAGTTAAGACAAGACAAGACAAGACAAGACAAGACAAGACAAGACAATACAAGTCAAGACAAGACAAGACAAGACAAGACAAGACAAGACAAGACAAGACAAGACAAGTCAAGACAAGACAAGAAAGACAAGACAAGACAAGACAAAACAAGACAAGACAAGACAAGACAAGTCAAGACAAGACAAGACAAGACAAGACAAGACAAGACAAGACAAGACAAGACAACTTGTCAAGAGAAGTCAAGACAAGACAAGACAAGACAAGACAAAACAAGACAAAACAAGACAAGACAATACAAGACAAGTCAAGACAAGATAGGAAAACTTGTCAAGACAAGACAAGACAGGACAAGACAAGACAAAACAAGACAAGACAAGACAATACAAGACAAGATAACTTGTCAATACAAGACAAGACAGGACAAGACAAGACAAAACAAGACAAGACAAGACAAGACAAGTCAAGACAAGACAAGACAAGACAAGACAAGACAAGTCAAGACAAGACAAGACAAGACAAGACAAGACAAGACAAGACAAGACAAGTCAAGACAAGACAAGAAAGACAAGACAAGACAAGACAAAACAAGACAAGACAAGACAAGTCAAGACAAGACAAGAAAAGACAAGACAAGACAAGACAACTTGTCAAGAGAAGTCAAGACAGGACAAGACAAGACAAAACAAGACAAGACAAAACAAGACAAGACAAGACAAGACAAGACAAGACAAGACAAGAAAAGTCAAGACAAGACAATACAAGACAAGACAAGTCCAGACAAGACAAGACAAGACAAGACAAGACAAGACAAGACAAGACAAGACAAGACAAGACAAGACAAGACAAGACAAGACAAGACAAGACAAGACAAGACAAGACAAGACAAGACAAGACAAGTCAAGACAAGACAAGAAAGACAAGACAAGACAAGACAAGACAAGACAAGACAAGACAAGACAAGACAAGACAAGACAAGACAAGACAACTTGTCAAGAGAAGTCAAGACAAGACAAGACAAGACAAGACAACTTGTCAAGACAAGACAAGACAAGACAAGACAAGACAAAACAAGACAAGACAAGACAAGTCAAGACAAGACAAGACAAGACAAGACAAGACAAGACAATACAAGACAAGACAAGACAAGTCAAGACAAGACAAGAAAGACAAGACAAGACAAGACAAAACAAGACAAGACAAGACAAGTCAAGACAAGACAAGACAAGACAAGACAAGACAAGACAACTTGTCAAGAGAAGTCAAGACAAGACAAGACAAGACAAAACAAGACAAGACAAAACAAGACAAGACAAGACAAGACAAGTCAAGACAAGATAGGAAAACTTGTCAAGACAAGACAATACAAGACAGGACAAGTCCAGACAAGACAAGACAAGACAAGACAAGACTAGACAAGACAAGACAAGACAAGACAAGACAAGACAAGACAAGACAAGACAAGACAAGACAAGACAAGACAAGACAAGACAAGACAAGACAAGACAAGACAAGACAAGTCAAGACAAGACAAGACAAGACAAGACAAGACAAGACAAGACAAGACAAGACAAGACAACTTGTCAAGAGAAGTCAAGACAAGACAAGACAAGACAACTTGTCAAGACAAGACAAGACAACTTGTCAAGACAAGACAAGACAAGACAAGACAAGACAAGACAAGACAAGACAAGACAAGACAAGACTTGTCAAGACAAGACAAGACAAGACAAGACAAGACAAAACAAGACAAGACAAGACAAGACAAGACAAGACAAGACAAGACAAGACAAGACAAGACAAGACAAGTCAAGACAAGACAAGACAAGACAAGACAAGACAAGACAAGACAAGACAAGACAAGACAAGACAAGACAAGACAAGACAAGACAAGACAAGACAAGACAAGACAAGACAAGACAAGACAAGACAAGACAAGACAAGACAAGACAAGACAAGACAAGACAAGACAAGACAAGACAAGACAAGACAAGACAAGACAAGACAAGACAACTTGTCAAGAGAAGTCAAGACAAGACAAGACAAGACAACTTGTCAAGACAAGACAAGACAAGACAACTTGTCAAGACAAGACAAGACAATTAAGACAAGACAAGACAAGACAAGACAAGACAAGACAAGACAAGACAAGACAAGACAAGACAAGACAACTTGTCAAGACAAGACAAGACAAGACAAGACAAGACAAGACAAGACAAGACAAGACAAGACAAGACAAGACAAGACAAGACAAGACAAGACAAGACAAGACAAGACAAGAAAGACAAGACAAGACAAGACAAGACAAACCAAGACAAGACAAGACAAGTCAAGACAAGACAAGACAAGACAAGACAAGACAAGACAAGACAAGACAAGACAACTTGTCAAGAGAAGTCAAGACAAGACAAGACAAGACAAGACAAGACAAGACAAGACAAAACAAGACAAGACAAGACAAGACAAGACAAGACAAGACAAGACAAGACAAGACAAGACAAGACAAGACAAGACAAGACAAGACAAGACAAGACAAGACAAGACAAGACAAGACAAGACAAGACAAGACAAGACAAGACAAGACAAGACAAGACAAGACAAGACAAGACAAGACAAGACAAGACAAGACAAGACAAGACAAGACAAGACAAGACAACTTGTCAAGAGAAGTCAAGACAAGACAAGACAAGACAACTTGTCAAGACAAGACAAGACAAGACAAGACAAGACAAGACAAGACAAGACAAGACAAGACAAGACAAGACAAGACAAGACAAGACAAGACAAGACAAGACAAGTCAAGACAAGACAAGAAAGACAAGACAAGAAAGACAAGACAAGACAAGACAAGACAAGACAAGACAAGACAAGACAAGTCAAGACAAGACAAGAAAAGACAAGACAAGACAAGACAAGACAAGACAACTTGTCAAGAGAAGTCAAGACAAGACAAGACAAGACAAGACAAAACAAGACAAGACAAGACAAAACAAGACAAGACAAGACAAGACAAGACAAGACAAGACAAGAAAACTTGTCAAGACAAGACAAGACAAGACAAGACAAGACAAAACAAGACAAGACAAGACAAGACAAGACAAGACAACTTGTCAAGACAAGACAAGACAGGACAAGACAAGACAAAACAAGACAAGACAAGACAAGACAAGACAAGACAAGACAAGACAAGACAAGACAAGACAAGACAAGACAAGACAAGACAATACAAGACAAGACAAGTCAAGACAAGACAAGAAAGACAAGACAAGACAAGACAAAACAAGACAAGACAAGTCAAGACAAGACAAGAAAAGACAAGACAAGACAAGACAAGACAACTTGTCAAGAGAAGTCAAGACAGGACAAGACAAGACAAAACAAAACAAGACAAGACAAAACAAGACAAGACAATACAAGACAAGTCAAGACAAGATAGGAAAACTTGTCAAGACAAGACAATACAAGACAGGACAAGTCCAGACAAGACAAGACAAGACAAGACAAGACAAGACAAGACAAGACAAGACAAGACAAGACAAGACAAGACAAGTCAAGACAAGACAAGACAAGACAAGACAAGACAAGACAAGACAAGACAAGACAAGACAACACAAGACAAGTCAAGACAAGACAAGACAAGAAAGACAAGACAAGACAAGACAAAACAAAACAAGACAAGACAAGACAAGACAAGACAAGACAAGACAACTTATCAAGAGAAGTCAAGACAAGACAAGACAAGACAAGACAACTTGTCAAGACAAGACAAGACAACTTGTCAAGACAAGACAAGACAAGACAAGACAAGACAAGACAAGACAAGACAAGACAAGACAAGACAAGACAAGACTTGTCAATTCAAGACAAGACAGGACAAGACAAGACAAAACAAGACAAGTCAAGACAAGACAAGTCAAGACAAGACAAGACAAGACAAGACAAGACAAGACAAGACAAGACAAGACAAGACAAGACAAGACAAGACAATACAAGACAAGACAAGACAAGACAAGACAAGACAAGACAAGACAAGACAAGACAAGACAAGACAAGACAAGACAAGACAAGACAAGACAAGACAAGACAAGACAAGACAAGACAAGACAAGACAAGACAAGACAAGACAAGACAAGACAAGACAAGACAAGACAAGACAACTTGTCAAGAGAAGTCAAGACAAGACAAGACAAGACAACTTGTCAAGACAAGACAAGACAACTTGTCAAGACAAGACAAGACAATCAAGACAAGACAAGACAAGACAAGACAAGACAAGACAAGACAAGACAAGACAAGACAAGACAAGACAACAAGACAAGACAAGACAAGACAAGACAAGTCAAGACAAGACAAGACAAGACAAGACAAGACAAGACAAGACAAGACAAGACAAGACAAGACAAGACAAGAAAGACAAGACAAGACAAGACAAGACAAACCAAGACAAGACAAGACAAGTCAAGACAAGACAAGACAAGAAAAGAAAAGACAAGACAAGACAAGACAAGACAACTTGTCAAGAGAAGTCAAGACAAGACAAGACAAGACAAAACAAAACAAGACAAGACAAAACAAGACAAGACAATACAAGACAAGACAAGACAAGACAAGACAAGACAAGACAAGACAAGACAAGACAAGACAAGACAAGACAAGACAAGACAAGACAAGACAAGACAAGACAAGACAAGACAAGACAAGACAAGACAAGACAAGACAAGACAAGACAAGACAAGACAAGACAAGACAAGACAAGACAAGACAAGACAAGACAAGACAAGACAACTTGTCAAGACAAGTCAAGACAAGACAAGACAAGACAAGACAAGACAAGACAAGACAAGACAAGACAAGACAAGACAAGACAAGACAAGACAAAACAAGACAAGACAAGACAAGACAAGACAAGTCAAGACAAGACAAGACAAGACAAGACAAGACAAGACAAGACAAGACAAGACAAGACAAGACAAGACAAGACAAGACAAGACAAGACAAGACAAGACAAGACAAGACAAGACAAGACAAGACAAGACAAGACAAGACAAGACAAGACAAGACAAGACAAGACAAGACAAGACAAGACAAGACAAGACAACTTGTCAAGACAAGACAAGACAAGACAAGACAAGTCAAGACAAGACAAGACAAGACAAGACAAGACAAGACAAGACAAGACAAGAAAAGACAAGACAAGACAAGACAAGACAAGACAAGACAAGACAAGACAAGACAAGGAAAGACAAGACAAGACAAGACAAGACAAGACAAGACAAGACAACTTGTCAAGACAAGTCAAGACAAGACAAGACAAGACAACTTGTCAAGAGAAGTCAAGACAAGACAAGACAAGACAACTTGTCAAGACAAGACAAGACAAGACAAGACAAGACAAAACAAGACAAGACAAGACAAGACAAGACAAGTCAAGACAAGACAAGACAAGACAAGACAAGACAAGACAAGACAAGACAAGACAAGACAAGACAAGACAAGACAAGACAAGACAAGACAAGACAAGACAAGACAAGACAAGACAAGACAAGACAAGACAAGACAAGACAAGACAAGACAAGACAAGACAAGACAAGACAAGACAAGACAAGACAAGACAACTTGTCAAGAGAAGTCAAGACAGGACAAGACAAGACAAGACAAAACAAGACAAGACAAAACAAGACAAGACAAGACAAGACAAGACAAGACAAGACAAGACAACTTGTCAAGACAAGTCAAGACAAGACAAGACAAGACAAGACAAGACAAGACAAGACAAGGAAAGACAAGACAAGACAAGACAAGACAGGAAAACTTGTCAAGACAAGACAATACAAGACAGGACAAGTCCAGACAAGACAAGACAAGACAAGACAAGACAAGACAAGACAAGACAAGACAAGACAAGACAAGACAAGACAAGACAAGACAAGACAAGACAAGACAAGACAAGACAAGGAAAGACAAGACAAGACAAGACAAGACAAGACAAGACAAGACAACTTGTCAAGACAAGTCAAGACAAGACAAGACAAGACAACTTGTCAAGACAAGTCAAGACAAGACAAGACAAGACAACTTGTCAAGACAAGACAAGACAAGACAAGACAAGACAAGACAAGACAAGACAAGACAAGACAAGTCAAGACAAGACAAGACAAGACAAGACAAGACAAGACAAGACAAGACAAGACAAGACAAGAAAGACAAGACAAGACAAGACAAGACAAGACAAGACAAGACAAGACAAGACAAGTCAAGACAAGACAAGACAAGACAAGACAAGACAAGACAAGACAACTTGTCAAGAGAAGTCAAGACAAGACAAGACAAGACAAGACAACTTGTCAAGACAAGACAAGACAAGACAAGACAAGAAAGACAAGACAAGACAAGACAACTTGTCAAGACAAGACAAGACAAGACAAGACAAGACAAGACAAGACAAGACAAGTCAAGACAAGACAAGACAAGACAAGACAAGACAAGACAAGACAAGACAAAACAAGACAAGACAAGACAAGACAAAGTCAAGACAAGTCAAGACAAGACAAGACAAGACAACTTGTCAAGACAAGTCAAGACAAGACAAGTCAAGACAAGACAAGACAAGACAAGACAAGACAAGACAAGACAAGACAAGACAAGACAAGACAAGACAAGACAAGACAAGACAAGACAAGACAAGACAAGACAAGACAAGACAAGACAAGACAAGACAAGACAAGACAAGACAAGACAAGACAAGACAAGACAACTTGTCAAGAGAAGTCAAGACAAGACAAGACAAGACAAAACAACTTGTCAAGACAAGACAAGACAAGACAAGACAAGACAAAACAAGACAAGACAAGACAAGACAAGTCAAGACAAGACAAGACAAGACAAGACAAGACAAGACAAGACAAGACAAGTCAAGACAAGACAAGACAAGACAAGACAAGACAAGACAAGACAAGACAAGACAAGTCAAGACAAGACAAGACAAGACAAGACAAGACAAAACAAAACAAGACAAGACAAGACAAGTCAAGACAAGACAAGAAAAGACAAGACAAGACAAGACAAGACAAGACAACTTGTCAAGAGAAGTCAAGACAGGACAAGACAAGACAAGACAAAACAAGACAAGACAAAACAAGACAAGACAAGACAAGACAAGACAAGACAAGACAAGAAAACTTGTCAAGACAAGACAAGACAAGACAAGACAAGACAAAACAAGACAAGACAAGACAAGACAAGACAAGACAACTTGTCAAGACAAGACAAGACAAGACAAGACAAGACAAAACAAGACAAGACAAGACAAGACAAGACAAGACAAGACAAGACAAGACAAGACAAGACAAGACAAGACAAGACAAGACAAGACAAGACAAGACAAGACAAGACAAGACAAGACAAGTCAAGACAAGACAAGAAAGACAAGACAAGACAAGACAAAACAAGACAAGACAAGACAAGACAAGTCAAGACAAGACAAGACAAGACAAGACAAGACAAGACAACTTGTCAAGAGAAGTCAAGACAAGACAAGACAAGACAAAACAAGACAAGACAAGACAAGACAAGACAAGACAAGACAAGTCAAGACAAGACAAGAAAAGACAAGACAAGACAATACAAGACAAGACAAGTCAAGACAAGACAAGACAAGACAAGACAAGACAAGACAAGACAAGACAAGACAAGACAAGACAAGACAAGACAAGACAAGTCAAGACAAGACAAGACAAGACAAGACAAGACAAGACAAGACAAGACAAGACAAGACAAGAAAGACAAGACAAGACAAGACAAGACAAGACAAGACAAGACAAGACAAGACAAGACAAGACAAGACAACTTGTCAAGACAAGTCAAGACAAGACAAGACAAGACAAGACAACTTGTCAAGACAAGACAAGACAAGACAAGACAAGACAAGACAAGACAAGACAAGACAAGTCAAGACAAGACAAGACAAGACAAGACAAGACAAGACAAGACAAGACAAGACAAGACAAGACAAGACAAGACAAGACAAGACAAGAAAGACAAGACAAGACAAGACAAAACAAGACAAGACAAGACAAGTCAAGACAAGACAAGACAAGACAAGACAAGACAAGACAACTTGTCAAGAGAAGTCAAGACAAGACAAGACAAGACAAAACAAGACAAGACAAAACAAGACAAGACAAGACAAGTCAAGACAAGACAAGAAAACTTGTCAAGACAAGACAAGACAAGACAAGACAAGTCAAGACAAGACAAGACAAGACAAGACAAGACTAGACAAGACAAGACAAGACAAGACAAGACAAGACAAGACAAGTCAAGACAAGACAAGACAAGACAAGACAAGACAAGACAAGACAAGACAAGACAAGACAAGACAAGACAAGACAAGACAAGACAAGACAAGACAAGACAAGACAAGACAAGACAAGACAAGACAACTTGTCAAGAGAAGTCAAGACAAGACAAGACACGTCAAGACAAGACAAGACAAGTCAAGACAAGACAAGACAAGACAAGACAAGACAAGACAAGACAAGACAAGACAAGACAAGACTTGTCAAGACAAGACAAGACAAGACAAGACAAGACAAAACAAGACAAGACAAGACAAGACAAGACAAGACAAGACAAGACAAGACAAGACAAGACAAGAAAGACAAGACAAGACAAGACAAGACAAGACAAGACAAGACAAGACAAGTCAAGACAAGACAAGACAAGACAAGACAAGACAAGACAAGACAAGACAACTTGTCAAGAGAAGTCAAGACAAGACAAGACAAGACAAAACAAAACAAGACAAGACAAAACAAGACAAGACAATACAAGACAAGACAAGACAAGACAAGACAAGACAAGACAAGACAAGACAAGACAAGACAAGACAAGACAAGACAAGACAAGACAAGACAAGACAAGACAAGACAAGACAAGACAAGACAAGACAAGACAAGACAAGACAAGACAAGACAAGACAAGACAAGACAAGACAAGACAAGACAAGACAAGACAAGACAAGACAACTTGTCAAGAGAAGTCAAGACAAGACAAGACAAGACAACTTGTCAAGACAAGACAAGACAAGACAAGACAAGACAAGACAAGACAAGACAAGACAAGACAAGACAAGTCAAGACAAGACAAGACAAGACAAGACAAGACAAGACAAGACAAGACAAGACAAGACAAGACAAGACAAGACAAGACAAGACAAGACAAGACAAGACAAGACAAGACAAGACAAGACAAGACAAGACAAGACAAGACAAGACAAGACAAGACAAGACAAGACAAGACAAGACAAGACAAGACAAGACAAGACAAGACAAGACAACTTGTCAAGAGAAGTCAAGACAAGACAAGACAAGACAAGACAAAAACAAGACAAGACAAGACAAGACAAGACAAGACAAGACAAGACAAGACAAGACAAGACAAGACAAGACAACTTGTCAAGACAAGTCAAGACAAGACAAGACAAGACAAGACAAGACAAGACAAGACAAGGAAAGACAAGACAAGACAAGACAAGACAAGACAAGACAACTTGTCAAGACAAGACAAGACAAGACAAGACAAGACAAGACAAGACAAGACAAGACAAGACAAGACAAGACAAGACAAGACAAGACAAGACAAGACAAGACAAGACAAGACAAGACAAGACAAGACAAGACAAGACAAGACAAGACAAGACAAGACAAGACAAGACAAGACAAGACAAGACAAGACAAGACAAGACAAGACAAGACAAGACAAGACAAGACAAGACAAGACAAGACAAGACAAGACAAGACAAGACAAGACAAGACAAGACAAGACAAGACAAGACAACTTGTCAAGAGAAGTCAAGACAAGACAAGACAAGACAAGACAAGACAAGACAAGACAAGACAAGACAAGACAAGACAAGACAAGACAAGACAAGACAAGACAAGACAAGACAAGACAAGACAAGACAAGACAAGACAAGACAAGACAAGACAAGACAAGACAAGACAAGACAAGACAAGACAAGACAAGAGACAAGACAAGACAAGACAAGACAAGACAAGACAAGACAAGACAAAGACAAGACAAGACAAGACAAGACAAGACAAGACAAGACAAGACAAACTTGTCAAGACAAGACAAGACAAGACAGACAACAAGACAAGACAAAACAAGACAAGACAAGACAAGACAAGACAAGACAAGACAAGACAAGACAAGTCAAGACAAGACAAGACAAGACAAGACAAGACAAGACAAGACAAGACAAGACAAGACAAGACAAGACAAGACAAGACAAGACAAGACAAGACAAGACAAGACAAGACAAGACAAGACAAGACAAGACAAGACAAGACAAGACAAGACAAGACAAGACAAGACAAGACAAAACAAGACAAGACAAGACAAGACAAGACAAGACAACTTGTCAAGAGAAGTCAAGACAAGACAAGACAAGACAAGACAACAAGACAAGACAAGACAAGACAAGACAAGACAAGACAAGACAAGACAAGACAAGACAAGACAAGACAAGACAAGACAAGACAAGACAAGACAAGACAAGACAAGACAAGACAAGACAAGACAAGTCAAGACAAGACAAGACAAGACAAGACAAGACAAGACAAGACAAGACAAGACAAGACAAGACAAGACAAGACAAGACAAGTCAAGACAAGACAAGAAAAGACAAGACAAGACAAGACAAGACAACTTGTCAAGAGAAGTCAAGACAAGACAAGACAAGACAAGACAAGACAAGACGAGACAAGACAAGACAAGACAAAGACAAGACAAGACAAGACAAGACAAGACAAACAAGACAAGACAAGACAAGACAAGACAAGACAAGACAAGACAAGACAAGACAAGACAAGACAAGACAAGACAAGACAAGACAAGACAAGACAAGACAAGACAAGACAAGACAAGACAAGACAAGACAAGACAAAGTCAAGACAAGTCAAGACAAGACAAGACAAGACAAGACAACTTGTCAAGACAAGACAAGACAAGACAAGACAAGACAAGACAAGACAAGACAAGACAAGACAAGACAAGGCAAGACAAGACAAGACAAGACAAGACAAGACAAGACAAGACAAACAAGACAAGACAAGACAAGACAAGACAAGACAAGACAAGACAAGACAAGACAAGACAAGACAAGACAAGACAAGACAAGACAAGACAAGACAAGACAAGACAAGACAAGACAAAACTTGTCAAGACAAGACAAGACAAGACAAGACAAGACAGACAAAGACAAGACAAGACAAGACAAGACAAGACAAGACAAGACAAGACAAGACAAGACAAGACAAGACAACAAGACAAGACAAGACAAGACAAGACAAGACAAGACAAGACAAGACAAGACAAGACAAGACAAGACAAGACAAGACAAGACAAGACAAGACAAGACAAGACAAGACAAGACAAGACAAGACAAGACAAGTCAAGACAAGACAAGACAAGACAAGACAAGACAAGACAAGACAAGACAAGACAAGACAAGACAAGACAAGACAAGACAAGACAAGACAAGACAAGACAAGACAAGACAAGACAAGACAAGACAAGACAAGACAAAACAAGACAAGACAAGACAAGACAAGACAAGACAAGACAAGACAAGACAAGACAAGACAAGACAAGACAAGACAATACAAGACAAGACAAGACAAGACAAGACAAGACAAGACAAGACAAGACAAGGACAAGACAAGACAAGACAAGACAAGACAAGACAACAAGACAATCAAGACAAGACAAGACAAGACAAGACAAGACAAGACAAGACAAGACAAGACAAGACAAGACAAGACAAGACAAGACAAGACAAGACAAGACAAGACAAGTCAAGACAAGACAAGACAAGACAAGACAAGACAAGACAAGACAAGACAAGACAAAGACAAGACAAGACAAGACAAGACAAGACAAGACAAGACAAGACAAGACAAGACAAGACAAGACAAGACAAGACAAGACAAGACAAGACAGACAAGACAAGACAAGACAAGACAAGACAAGACAAGACAAGACAAACAACTTGTCAAGACAAGACAAGACAAGACAAGACAAGACAAGACAAGACAAGACAAGACAAGACAAGACAAGACAAGACAAGACAAGACAAGACAAGACAAGACAAGACAAGACAAGACAAGACAAGACAAGACAAGACAAGACAAGACAAGACAAGTCAAGACAAGACAAGACAAGACAAGACAAGACAAGACAAGACAAGACAAGACAAGACAAGACAAGACAAGACAAGACAAGACAAGACAAGACAAGACAAGTCAAGACAAGACAAGACAAGACAAGACAAGACAAGACAACAAGACAAGACAAGACAAGACAAGACAAGACAATAGACAAGACAAGACAAGACAAGACAAGACAACTTGTCAAGACAAGACAAGACAAGACAAGACAAGACAAAACAAGACAAGACAAGACAAGACAAGACAAGACAAGACAAGACAAGACAAGACAAGACAAGACAACAAGACAAGTCAAGACAAGACAAGACAAGACAAGACAAGACAAGACAAGACAAGACAAGACAAGACAAGACAAGACAAGACAAGACAAGACAAGACAAGACAAGACAAGACAAGACAAGACAAGACAAGACAACTTGTCAAGAGAAGTCAAGACAGACAAGACAAGACAAGACAAACAAGACAAGACAAGACAAGACAAGACAAGACAAGACAAGACAAGACAAGACAAGACAAGACAAGACAAGACAAGACAAGACAAGACAAGACAAGACAAGACAAGAAGACAAGACAAGACAAGACAAGACAAGACAAGACAAGACAAAGACAAGACAAGACAAAAGACAAGACAAGACAAGACAAGACAAGACAAGACAAGACAAGACAAGACAAGACAAGACAAGACAAGACAAGACAAGACAAGACAAGACAAGACAAGACAAGACAAGACAAGACAAGACAAGACAAGACAAGACAAGACAAGACAAGACAAGACAAGACAAGACAAACAACAAGACAAGACAAGACAAGACAACAAGACAAGACAAGACAAGACAAGACAAGACAAGACAAGCAAAGACAAGACAAGACAAGACAAGACAAGACAACTTGTCAAGAGAAGTCAAGACAAGACAAGACAAGACAAGACAAGACAAGACAAGACAAGACAAGACAAGACAAGCAAGACAAGACAAGACAAGACAAGACAAGACACAAGACAAGACAAGACAAGACAAGACAAGACAAGACAAGACAAGACAAGACAAGACAAGACAAGACAAGACAAGACAAGACAAGACAAGACAAGACAAGACAAGACAAGACAAGACAAGACAAGACAAGACAAAACAAGACAAGACAAGACAAGACAAGACAAGACAAGACAAGACAAGAACAAGACAAGACAAGACAAGACAAGACAAGACAAGACAAGACAAGACAAGACAAGACAAGACAAGACAAGACAAACAAGACAAGACAAGACAAGACAAGACAAGACAAGACAAGACAAGACAAGACAAGACAAGACAAGACAAGACAAGACAAGACAAGACAAGACAAGACAAGACAAGACAAGACAAGACAAACAAGACAAGACAAGACAAGACAAGACAAGACAAGTCAAGACAAGACAAGACAAGACAAGACAAGACAAGACAAGACAAGACAAGACAACTTGTCAAGAGAAGTCAAGACAAGACAAGACAAGACAAAACAAGACAAGACAAGACAATAGACAAGACAAGACAAGACAAGACAAGACAAGACAAGACAAGACAACTTGTCAAGACAAGACAAGACAAGACAAGACAAGACAAGACAAGACAAGACAAGACAAGACAAGACAACTTGTCAAGACAAGACAAGACAAGACAAGACAAGACAAGACAAGACAAGACAAGACAAGACAAGACAAGACAAGACAAGACAAGACAAGACAAGACAAGACAAGACAAGACAAGACAAGACAAGACAAGACAAGACAAGACAAGACAAGACAAGACAAGACAAGACAAGACAAGACAAGACAAGACAAGACAAGACAAGACAAGACAAGACAAGACAAGACAAGACAAGACAAGACAAGACAAGACAAGACAAAAAACAAGACAAGACAAGACAAGACAAGACAAGACAAGACAAGACAAGACAAGACAAGACAACTTGTCAAGACAAGACAAGACAGACAAGACAAGACAAGACAAGACAAGACAAGACAAGACAAGACAAGACAAGACAAGACAAGACAAGACAACAAGACAAGACAAGAAAAGTCAAGACAAGACAAGACAAGACAAGACAAGACAAGACAAGACAAGACAAGACAAGACAAGACAAGACAAGACAAGACAAGACAAGACAAGACAAGACAAGACAAGACAAGACAAGACAAGACAACAAGACAAGACAAGACAAGACAAGACAAGACAAGACAAGACAAGACAAGACAAGACAAGACAAGACAAGACAAGACAAGACAAGACAAGACAAGACAAGACAAGACAAGACAAGACAAGACAAGACAAGACAAGACAAGACAATCAAGACAAGACAAGACAAGACAAGACAAGACAACTTGTCAAGACAAGACAAGACAAGACAAGACAAGACAAAGACAAGACAAGACAAGACAAGACAAGACAAGAAGACAAGACAAGACAAGACAAGACAAGACAAGACAAGACAAGACAAGACAAGACAAGACAAGACAAGACAAGACAAGACAAGACAAGACAAAGACAAGACAAGACAAGACAAGACAAGACAAGACAAGACAAGACAAGACAAGACAAGACAAGACAAGACAAGACAAGACAAGACAAGACAAGACAACTTGTCAAGACAAGTCAAGACAAGACAAGACAAGACAAACAAGACAAGACAAGACAAGACAAGACAAGACAAGACAAGACAAGACAAGACAAGAACAAGACAAGACAAGACAACTTGTCAAGACAAGACAAGACAAGACAAGACAAGACAAGACAGACAAGACAAGACAAGACAAGACAAGACAAGACAAGACAAGACAAGACAAAGACAAGACAAGACAAGACAAGACAAGACAAGACAAGACAAGACAAGACAAGACAAGACAAGACAAGACAAGACAAGACAAGACAAGACAAGAAAGACAAGACAAGACAAGACAAGACAAGACAAGACAAGACAAGACAAGACAAGACAAGACAACTTGTCAAGAGAAGTCAAGACAAGACAAGACAAGACAAGACAAGACAAGACAAGACAAGACAAGACAAGACAAGACAAGACAAGACAAGACAAGACAAGACAAGACAAGACAAGACAAGACAAGACAAACAAGACAAGACAAAACAAGACAAGACAATACAAGACAAGACAAGACAAGACAAGACAAGACAAGACAAGACAAGACAAGACAAGACAAGACAAGACAAGACAAGACAAGACAAGACAAGACAAGACAAGACAAGACAAGACAAGACAAGGACAAGACAAGACAAGACAAGACAAGACAAGACAGACAAGACAAGACAAGACAAAGACAAGACAAGACAAGACAACTGTCAAGAGAAGTCAAGACAAGACAAGACAAGACAACTTGTCAAGACAAGACAAGACAAGACAAGACAAGACAAGACAAGACAAGACAAGACAAGACAAGTCAAGACAAGACAAGACAAGACAAGACAAGACAAGACAAGACAAGTCAAGACAAGACAAGACAAGACAAGACAGACAAGACAAGACAAGACAAGACAAGAAAACAAGACAAGACAAGAAAGACAAGACAAGACAAGACAAAGACAAGACAAGACAAGTCAAGACAAGACAAGACAAGACAAGAAGACAAGACAAGACAAGACAAGACAAGACAAGACAAGACAAGACAAGACAAGACAAGACAAAAAGACAAGACAAGACAAGACAAGACAAGACAAGAAAGACAAGACAAGACAAGACAACTTGTCAAGACAAGACAAGACAAGACAAGACAAGACAAGACAAACAAGACAAGACAAGACAAGACAAGACAAGACAAGACAAGACAAGACAAGACAAGACAAGACAAGACAAGACAAGACAAGACAACAACTGTCAAGACAAGAAGTCAAGACAAGACAAGACAAGACAAGACAAGACAAGACAAGACAAGACAAGACAAGACAAGACAAGACTTGTCAAGACAAGACAAGACAAGACAACAAGACAAGACAAGACAAGACAAGACAAGACAAGACAAGACAAGACAAGACAAGACAAGACAAGACAAGACAAGACAAGACAACTTGTCAAGACAAGACAAGACAAGACAAGACAAGACAAGACAAGACAAGACAAGACAAGACAAGACAAGACAAGACAAGACAAGAAAGACAAGACAAGACAAGACAAGACAAAAACAAGACAACAAGACAAGACAAGACAAGACAAGACAAGACAAGACAAGACAAGACAAGACAAGACAAGACAAGACAAGACAAGACAAGACAACTTGTCAAGACAAGACAAGACAAGACAGACAAGACAAGACAAAACAAGACAAGACAAGACAAGACAAGACAAGACAAGACAAGACAAGACAAGACAAGACAAGACAAGACAAAGACAAGACAAGACAAGACAAGACAAGACAAGACAAACAAGACAAGACAAGACAAGACAAGACAAGACAAGACAAGACAAGACAAGACAAGACAAGACAAGACAAGACAAGACAAGACAAGACAAGACAAGACAAGTCAAGACAAGACAAGACAAGACAAGACAAGACAAGACAAGACAAGACAAGACAAGACAAGACAAGACAAGACAAGTTGTCAAGACAAGACAAGACAAGACAAGACAAGACAAGACAAGACAAGACAAGACAAGACAAGACAAGACAACTTGTCAAGACAAGACAAGACAAGACAAGACAAGACAAGACAAGACAAGACAAGACAAGACAAGACAAGACAAGACAAGGACAAGACAAGACAAGACAAGACAAGACAAGACAAGACAAGACAAGACAAGACAAGACAAGACAAGTCAAGACAAGACAAGACAAGACAAGACAAGACAAGACAAGACAAGACAAGTCAAGACAAGACAAGACAAGACAAGACAAGACAAGACAAGACAAGACAAGACAAGACAAGACAAGACAAGACAAGACAAGACAAGACAAGACAAGACAAGACAAGACAAGACAAGACAAGACAAGACAAGACAAGACAAGACAACTTGTCAAGAGAAGTCAAGACAAGACAAGACAAGACAAGACAAACAAGACAAGACAAGACAAAACAAGACAAGACAATACAAGACAAGACAAGACAAGACAAGAAAACTTGTCAAGACAAGACAAGACAAGACAAGACAAGACAAGACAAGACAAGACAAGACAAGACAAGACAAGACAAGACAAGACAAGACAAGACAAGACAAGACAAGACAAGACAAGACAAGACAAAACAAGACAAGACAAGACAAGACAAGACAAGACAAGACAAGACAAGACAAGACAAGACAAGACAAGACAAGACAAGACAAGACAAGACAAGACAAGACAAGACAAGACAAGACAAGACAAGACAAGACAAGACAAGACAAGACAAGACAAACAAGACAAGACAAGACAAGACAAGACAAGACAAGACAAGACAAGACAAAGACAAGACAAGACAAGACAAGACAAGACAAGACAACTTGTCAAGAGAAGTCAAGACAAGACAAGACAAGACAAGACAAGACAAGACAAGACAAAACAAGACAAGACAAGACAAGACAAGACAAGTCAAGACAAGACAAGGAACAAGACAAGACAAGACAAGACAAGACAAGACAAGACAAGTCAAGACAAGACAAGACAAGACAAGACAAGACAAGACAAGACAAGACAAGACAAGACAAGACAAGACAAGACAAGACAAGACAAGACAAGACAAGACAAGACAAGACAAGACAAGACAAGACACAAGACAAGACAAGACAAGACAACAAGACAAGACAAGACAAGACAAGACAAGACAAGACAAGACAAGACAAGACAAGACAAGACAAGACAAGACAAGACAAGACAAGACAAGACAAGACAAGACAAGACAAGACAAGACAAGACAACTTGTCAAGAGAAGTCAAGACAAGACAAGACAAGACAAGACAACAAGACAAGACAAGACAACAAGACAAGACAAGACAAGACAAGACAAGACAAGACAAGACAAGACAAGACAAGACAAGACAAGACAACTTGTCAAGACAAGACAAGACAAGACAAGACAAGACAAAACAAGACAAGACAAGACAAGACAAGACAAGACAAGACAAGACAAGACAAGACAAGACAAGACAAGACAAGACAAGACAAGACAAGACAAGACAAGACAAGACAAAAGACAAGACAAGACAAGACAAGACAAGACAAGACAAGACAAGACAAGACAAGACAAGACAAGACAAAGACAAGACAAGACAACTTGTCAAGACAAGACAAGACAAGACAAGACAAGACAAGACAAGACAAACAAAACAAGACAAGACAAAACAAGACAAGACAAGACAAGACAACAAGACAAGACAAGACAAACTTGTCAAGACAAGACAAGACAAGACAGACAAGACAAGACAAGACAAGACAAGACAAGACAAGACAAGACAAACAAGACAAGACAAGACAAGACAAGACAAGACAAGACAAGACAAGACAAGACAAGACAAGACAAGACAAACAACAAGACAAAGACAAGACAAGACAAGTCAAGACAAGACAAGACAAAGACAAGACAAGACAAGACAAGACAAGACAAACAAGACAAGACAAGACAAGACAAGACAAGACAGACAAGACAAGACAAGACAAGACAAGTCAAGACAAGACAAGACAAGACAACTTGTCAAGACAAGACAAGACAACAAGACAAGACAAGACAAGACAAGACAAGACAAGACAAGACAAGACAAGACAAGACAAGACAAGACAAGACTTGTCAAGACAAGACAAGACAAGACAAGACAAGACAAAACAAGACAAGACAAGACAAGACAAGACAAGACAAGACAAGACAAGACAAGACAAGACAACAAGACAAGACAAGACAAGACAAGACAAGACAAGACAAGACAAGACAAGACAAGACAAGACAAGACAAGACAAGACAAGACAAGACAAGACAAGACAAGACAAGACAAGACAAGACAAGACAAGACAAGACAAGACAAGACAAAAGACAAGACAAGACAAGACAAGACAAGACAAGACAAGACAAGACAAGACAAGACAAGACAAGACAAGACAAGACAAGACAAGACAAGACAAGACAAGACAACTTGTCAAGAGAAGTCAAGACAAGACAAGACAAGACAAGTCAAGACAAGACAAGACAAGACAAGTCAAGACAAGACAAGACAATAAAGACAAGACAAGACAAGACAAGACAAGACAAGACAAGACAAGACAAGACAAGACAAGACAAGACAAGACAACTTGTCAAGACAAGACAAGACAAGACAAGACAAGACAAGACAAGACAAGACAAGACAAGACAAGACAAGACAAGACAAGACAAGAAAGACAAGACAAGACAAGACAAGACAAACCAAGACAAGACAAGACAAGTCAAGACAAGACAAGACAAGACAAGAAAAGACAAGACAAGACAAGACAAGACAACTTGTCAAGAGAAGTCAAGACAAGACAAGACAAGACAAAACAAGACAAGACAAGACAAGACAAGACAAGACAATACAAGACAAGACAAGACAAGACAAGACAAGACAAGACAAGACAAGACAAGACAAGACAAGACAAGACAAGACAAGACAAAGACAAGACAAGACAAGACAAGACAAGACAAGACAAGACAAGACAAGACAAGACAAGACAAGACAAGACAAGACAAGACAAGACAAGACAAGACAAGACAAGACAAGACAAGACAACTTGTCAAGAGAAGTCAAGACAAGACAAGACAAGACAACTTGTCAAGACAAGACAAGACAAGACAAGACAAGACAAGACAAGACAAGACAAGACAAGACAAGACAAGTCAAGACAAGACAAGACAAGACAAGACAAGACAAGACAAGACAAGACAAGACAAGACAAGACAAGACAAGACAAGACAAGACAAGACAAGTCAAGACAAGACAAGAAAGACAAGACAAGACAAGACAAGACAAGACAAGACAAGACAAGACAAGACAAGACAAGACAAGACAAGACAAGACAAGACAAGACAAGACAAGACAACTTGTCAAGAGAAGTCAAGACAAGACAAGACAAGACAAGACAAAACAAGACAAGACAAGACAAGACAAGACAAGACAAGACAAGACAAGACAAGACAAGACAAGAAAACTTGTCAAGACAAGACAAGACAAGACAAGACAAGACAAGACAAGACAAGACAAGACAAGACAAGACAAGACAACTTGTCAAGACAAGACAAGACAAGACAAGACAAGACAAAACAAGACAAGACAAGACAAGACAAGACAAGACAAGACAAGACAAGACAAGACAAGACAAGACAAGACAAGACAAGACAAGACAAGACAAGACAAGACAAGACAAGACAAGACAAGTCAAGACAAGACAAGACAAGACAAGACAAGACAAGACAAGACAACTTGTCAAGAGAAGTCAAGACAAGACAAGACAAGACAAGACAAGACAAGACAAGACAAGACAAGACAAGACAAGACAAGACAAGACAAGACAAGACAAGAAAACTTGTCAAGACAAGACAAGACAAGACAAGACAAGTCAAGACAAGACAAGACAAGACAAGACAAGACAAGACAAGACAAGACAAGACAAGACAAGACAAGACAAGACAAGACAAGTCAAGACAAGACAAGACAAGACAAGACAAGACAAGACAAGACAAGTCAAGACAAGACAAGAAAGACAAGACAAGACAAGACAAGACAAGACAAGACAAGACAAGACAAGACAAGACAAGTCAAGAGAAGTCAAGACAAGACAAGACAAGACAAGACAACTTGTCAAGAGAAGTCAAGACAGGACAAGACAAGACAAGACAAGACAAGACAAGACAAGACAAGACAAGACAAGACAAGACAAGTCAAGACAAGACAAGAAAACTTGTCAAGACAAGACAAGACAAGACAAGACAAGTCAAGACAAGACAAGACAAGACAAGACAAGACAAGACAAGACAAGACAAGACAAGACAAGACAAGACAAGACAAGACAAGTCAAGACAAGACAAGACAAGACAAGACAAGACAAGACAAGACAAGACAAGACAAGACAAGAAAGACAAGACAAGACAAGACAAGACAAGACAAGACAAGACAAGACAAGACAAGACAAGACAAGACAACTTGTCAAGAGAAGTCAAGACAAGACAAGACAAGACAAGACAACTTGTCAAGACAAGACAAGACAAGTCAAGACAAGACAAGACAAGACAAGACAAGACAAGACAAGACAAGACAAGACAAGACAAGACAAGACAAGACTTGTCAAGACAAGACAAGACAAGACAAGACAAGACAAAACAAGACAAGACAAGACAAGACAAGACAAGACAAGACAAGACAAGACAAGACAAGACAAGACAAGACAAGACAAGACAAGACAAGACAAGACAAGACAAGACAAGACAAGACAAGACAAGACAAGACAAGACAAGACAAGACAAGACAAGACAAGACAAGACAAGACAAGACAAGACAAGACAAGACAAGACAAGACAAGACAAGACAAGACAAGACAAGACAAGACAAGACAAGACAAGACAAGACAAGTCAAGAGAAGTCAAGACAAGACAAGACAAGACAACTTGTCAAGACAAGACAAGACAAGACAAGACAAGACAAGACAAGACAAGACAAGACAAGACAAGACAAGACAAGACAAGACAAGACAAGACAAGACAAGACAAGACAAGACAAGAAAGACAAGACAAGACAAGACAAGACAAACAAAGACAAGACAAGACAAGACAAGACAAGACAAGACAAGACAAGACAAGACAAGACAAGACAAGACAAGACAACTTGTCAAGAGAAGTCAAGACAAGACAAGACAAGACAAGACAAGACAAGACAAGACAAAACAAGACAAGACAATACAAGACAAGACAAGACAAGACAAGACAAGACAAGACAAGACAAGACAAGACAAGACAAGACAAGACAAGACAAGACAACTTGTCAAGACAAGACAAGACAAGACAGGACAAGTCAAGACAAGACAAGACAAGACAAAACAGCATGTCAAGACAAGACAAGACAAGACAAGACAAGACAAGACAAGACAAGACAAGACAAGACAAGACAAGTCAAGTCAAGACAAGACAAGACAAGACAAGACAAGACAAGACAAGACAAGACAAGACAAGACAAAACAAGACAAGAAAAGACAAGACAAGTTGTCAAGAAAAGTCAAGACAAGACAAGACACGACAACTTGTCAAGACAAGTCAAGACAAGACAAGACAAGACAAGACAAGACAAGACAAGACAAGACAAGACAAGACAAGACAAGACAACTTGTCAAGACAAGTCAAGACAAGACAAGACAAGACAAGTCAAGACAAGACAAGACAAGACAAGACAAGACAAAACAAGACAAGACAAGACAAGACAAGACAAGACAAGACAAGACAAGACAAGACAAGACAAGACAAGACAAGACAAGACAAGACAAGACAAGACAAGACAAGACAAGACAAGACAAGACAAGACAAGACAAGACAAGAAAGACAAGACAAGACAAGACAAGACAAGACAAGACAAGACAAGACAAGTCAAGACAAGACAAGACAAGACAAGACAAGACAAGACAAGACAAGACAACTTGTCAAGAGAAGTCAAGACAAGACAAGACAAGACAAGACAAAACAAGACAAGACAAAACAAGACAAGACAAGACAAGACAAGACAAGACAAGACAAGACAAGAAAACTTGTCAAGACAAGACAAGACAAGACAAGACAAGACAAGACAAGACAAGACAAGACAAGACAAGACAAGACAACTTGTCAAGACAAGACAAGACAAGACAAGACAAGACAAAACAAGACAAGACAAGACAAGACAAGACAAGACAAGACAAGACAAGACAAGACAAGACAAGACAAGACAAGACAAGACAAGACAAGACAAGACAAGACAAGACAAGACAAGACAAGACAAGACAAGACAAGACAAGACAAGACAAGACAAGACAAGACAAGACAAGACAACTTGTCAAGAGAAGTCAAGACAAGACAAGACAAGACAAGACAAGACAAGACAAGACAAGACAAGACAAGACAAGACAAGACAAGACAAGACAAGACAAGAAAACTTGTCAAGACAAGACAAGACAAGACAAGACAAGTCAAGACAAGACAAGACAAGACAAGACAAGACAAGACAAGACAAGACAAGACAAGACAAGACAAGACAAGACAAGACAAGACAAGACAAGACAAGACAAGACAAGACAAGACAAGACAAGACAAGACAAGACAAGACAAGAAAGACAAGACAAGACAAGACAAGACAAGACAAGACAAGACAAGACAAGACAAGACAAGACAAGACAACGTCAAGACAAGACAAGACAAGACAAGACAAGACAAGACAACTTGTCAAGAGAAGTCAAGACAAGACAAGACAAGACAAAACAAGACAAGACAAGACAAGACAAGACAAGACAAGACAAGACAAGACAAGACAAGACAAGACAACTTGTCAAGACAAGACAAGACAAGACAAGACAAGTCAAGACAAGACAAGACAAGACAAGACAAGACAAGACAAGACAAGACAAGACAAGACAAGACAAGACAAGACAAGACAAGACAAGACAAGACAAGACAAGACAAGACAAGACAAGACAAGACAAGACAAGACAAGACAAGAAAGACAAGACAAGACAAGACAAGACAAGACAAGACAAGACAAGACAAGACAAGACAAGACAAGACAACTTGTCAAGAGAAGTCAAGACAAGACAAGACAAGACAAGACAACTTGTCAAGACAAGACAAGACAACTTGTCAAGACAAGACAAGACAAGACAAGACAAGACAAGACAAGACAAGACAAGACAAGACAAGACAAGACAAGACTTGTCAAGACAAGACAAGACAAGACAAGACAAGACAAAACAAGACAAGACAAGACAAGACAAGACAAGACAAGACAAGACAAGACAAGACAAGACAAGACAAGACAAGACAAGACAAGACAAGACAAGACAAGACAAGACAAGACAAGACAAGACAAGACAAGACAAGACAAGACAAGACAATACAAGACAAGACAAGACAAGACAAGACAAGACAAGACAAGACAAGACAAGACAAGACAAGACAAGACAAGACAAGACAAGACAAGACAAGACAAGACAAGACAAGACAACTTGTCAAGAGAAGTCAAGACAAGACAAGACAAGACAAGTCAAGACAAGACAAGACAAGACAAGACAAGACAAGACAAGACAAGACAAGACAAGACAAGACAAGACAAGACAAGACAAGACAAGACAAGACAAGACAAGAAAGACAAGACAAGACAAGACAAGACAAAACAAGACAAGACAAGACAAGTCAAGACAAGACAAGACAAGACAAGACAAGACAAGACAAGACAAGACAAGACAACTTGTCAAGAGAAGTCAAGACAAGACAAGACAAGACAAGACAAGACAAGACAAGACAAAACAAGACAAGACAAGACAAGACAAGACAAGACAAGACAAGACAAGACAAGACAAGACAAGACAAGACAAGACAAGACAAGACAAGACAAGACAACTTGTCAAGACAAGACAAGACAAGACAAGACAAGACAAGACAAGACAAGACAAGACAAAACAGCATGTCAAGACAAGATAGGACAAGACAAGACAAGACAAGACAAGACAAGACAAGACAAGACAAGACAAGACAAGACAAGACAAGACAAGACAAGACAAGACAAGACAAGACAAGACAAGACAAGACAAAACAAGACAAGAAAAGACAAGACAAGTTGTCAAGAAAAGTCAAGACAAGACAAGACACGACAACTTGTCAAGACAAGACAAGACAAGACAAGACAAGACAAGACAAGACAAGACAAGACAAGACAAGACAAGACAAGACAAGAAAACTTGTCAAGACAAGACAAGACAAGACAAGACAAGTCAAGACAAGACAAGACAAGACAAGACAAGACAAGACAAGACAAGACAAGACAAGACAAGACAAGACAAGACAAGACAAGACAAGACAAGACAAGACAAGACAAGACAAGACAAGACAAGACAAGACAAGACAAGGAAAGACAAGACAAGACAAGACAAGACAAGACAAGACAAGACAAGACAAGACAAGACAAGACAAGACAAGACAAGACAAGACAAGACAAGACAAGACAAGACAAGACAAGACAAGACAAGACAAGACAAGACAAGACAAGACAAGACAAGACAAGACAAGACAAGACAAGACAAGACAAGACAAGACAAGACAAGACAAGACAAGACAAGACAAGACAAGTCAAGACAAGACAAGACAAGACAAGACAAGACAAGACAAGACAAGACAAGACAAGACAACTTGTCAAGACAAGACAAGACAATGAAGACAAGACAAGACAAGACAAGACAAGACAAGACAAGACAAGACAAGACAAGACAAGACAACAAGACAAGACAACTTGTCAAGAAAAGACAAGACAAGACAAGACAAGACAAGACAAGACAAGACAAGACAAGACAAGACAAGAAAGACAAGACAAGACAAGACAAGACAAACCAAGACAAGACAAGACAAGTCAAGACAAGACAAGACAAGAAAAGACAAGACAAGACAAGACAACTTGTCAAGAGAAGTCAAGACAAGACAAGACAAGACAAAACAAGACAAGACAAGACAAAACAAGACAAGACAAGACAAGACAAGACAAGACAAGACAAGACAAGACAAGACAAGACAAGACAAGACAAGACAAGACAAGACAAGACAAGACAAGACAAGAAAACTTGTCAAGACAAGACAAGACAAGACAAGACAAGACAAGACAAGACAAGACAAGACAAGACAGCAAGTCAAGACAAGACAAGACAAGACAAGACAAAACAAGACAAGACAAGACAAGACAAGACAAGACAAGACAAGACAAGACAAGACAAGACAAGACAAGACAAGACAAAACAAGACAAGACAAGACAAGACAAGTGTCAAGACAAGTCAAGACAAGACAAGACAAGACAACTTGTCAAGACAAGACAAGACAAGACAAGACAAGACAAGACAAGACAAGACAAGACAAGACAAGACAAGACAAGACAACTTGTCAAGACAAGACAAGACAAGACAAGACAAGTCAAGACAAGACAAGACAAGACAAGACAAGACAAGACAAGACAAGACAAGACAAGACAAGACAAGACAAGACAAGACAAGACAAGACAAGACAAGACAAGACAAGAAAGACAAGACAAGACAAGACAAGACAAAACAAGACAAGACAAGACAAGACAAGACAAGACAAGACAAGACAAGACAAGACAAGACAAGACAAGACAAGACAACTTGTCAAGAGAAGTCAAGACAAGACAAGACAAGACAAAACAAGACAAGACAAGACAAAACAAGACAAGACAATACAAGACAAGACAAGACAAGACAAGACAAGACAAGACAAGACAAGACAAGACAAGACAAGACAAGACAAGACAAGACAACTTGTCAAGACAAGACAAGACAAGACAAGACAAGACAAGACAAGACAAGACAAGACAAGACAGATGTCAAGACAAGACAAGACAAGACAAGACAAGACAAGACAAGACAAGACAAGACAAGACAAGACAAGACAAGACAAGACAAGACAAGACAAGACAAGACAAGACAAGACAAGACAAGACAAGACAAGACAAGACAAGACAAGACAAGACAAGACAAGTTGTCAAGACAAGTCAAGACAAGACAAGACAAGACAACTTGTCAAGACAAGACAAGACAAGACAAGACAAGACAAGACAAGACAAGACAAGACAAGACAAGACAAGACAAGACAAGAAAACTTGTCAAGACAAGACAAGACAAGACAAGACAAGACAAGACAAGACAAGACAAGACAAGACAAGACAAGACAAGACAAGACAAGACAAGACAAGACAAGACAAGACAAGACAAGACAAGACAAGACAAGACAAGACAAGACAAGACAAGACAAGACAAGACAAGACAAGACAAGGAAAGACAAGACAAGACAAGACAAGACAAGACAAGACAAGACAAGACAAGACAAGACAAGACAAGACAAGACAAGACAAGACAAGACAAGACAAGACAAGACAAGACAAGACAAGACAAGACAAGACAAGACAAGACAAGACAAGACAAGACAAGACAAGACAAGACAAGACAAGACAAGACAAGACAAGACAAGACAAGACAAGACAAGACAAGACAACTTGTCAAGAGAAGTCAAGACAAGACAAGACAAGACAACTGTCAAGACAAGACAAGACAAGACAACTTGTCAAGACAAGACAAGACAATAAGACAAGACAAGACAAGACAAGACAAGACAAGACAAGACAAGACAAGACAAGACAAGACAACTTCTCAAGACAAGACAACTTGTCAAGAAAAGACAAGACAAGACAGGACAAGACAAGACAAGACAAGACAAGACAAGACAAGACAAGACAAGACAAGACAAGACAAGACAAGACAAACCAAGACAAGACAAGACAAGTCAAGACAAGACAAGACAAGACAAGACAAGACAAGACAAGACAACTTGTCAAGAGAAGTCAAGACAAGACAAGACAAGACAAGACAAGACAAGACAAGACAAAACAAGACAAGACAAGACAAGACAAGACAAGACAAGACAAGACAAGACAAGACAAGACAAGACAAGACAAGACAAGACAAGACAAGACAAGACAAGACAGGAAAACTTGTCAAGATAAGACAATACAAGACAGGACAAGTCCAGACAAGACAAGACAAGACAAAACAGCATGTCAAGACAAGATAGGACAAGACAAGACAAAACAAGACAAGACAAGACAAGACAAGTCAAGACAAGACAAGACAAGACAAGACAATACAAGACAAGACAAGACAAGACAAAACAAGACAAGAAAAGACAAGACAAGTTGTCAAGACAAGTCAAGACAAGACAAGACAAGACAACTTGTCAAGACAAGACAAGACAAGACAAGACAAGACAAGACAAGACAAGACAAGACAAGACAAGACAAGACAAGAAAACTTGTCAAGACAAGACAAGACAAGACAAGACAAGTCAAGACAAGACAAGACAAGACAAGACAAGACAAGACAAGACAAGACAAGACAAGACAAGACAAGACAAGACAAGACAAGACAAGACAAGACAAGACAAGACAAGAGACAAGACAAGACAAGACAAGACAAGGAAAGACAAGACAAGACAAGACAAGACAAGACAAGACAAGACAAGACAAGACAAGACAAGACAAGACAAGACAAGACAAGACAAGACAAGACAAGACAAGACAAGACAAGACAAGACAAGACAAGACAAGACAAGACAAGACAAGACAAGACAAGACAAGACAAGACAAGACAAGACAAGACAAGACAAGACAAGACAAGACAAGACAACTTGTCAAGACAAGTCAAGACAAGACAAGACAAGACAACTTGTCAAGACAAGACAAGACAAGACAACTGTCAAGACAAGACAAGACAATCAAGACAAGACAAGACAAGACAAGACAAGACAAGACAAGACAAGACAAGACAAGACAAGACAAGACAAGACAAGACAAGACAAGGAAAGACAAGACAAGACAAGACAAGACAACTTGCCAAGAGAAGTCAAGACAAGACAATACAAGACAAGACAAGACAAGGAAAGACAAGACAAGACAAGACAAGACATCTTGTCAAGAGAAGTCAAGACAAGACAATACAAGACAAGACAAGATAAAACTGCATCTTAAGACAAGATAGGACAAGACAAGACAAAACAAGACAAGACAAGACAAGACAAGACAAGACAAGACAAGACAAGACAAGACAAGACAAGTCAAGACAAGACAAGACAAGACAAGACAAGACAAGACAAGACAAGTCAAGACAAGACAAGACAAGAAAGACAAGACAACACAAGACAAAACAAGACAAGACAAGTCC